>JZKD02S1640226.1:276706-312076 GCA_000966675.3 Picea glauca | reverse complement strand
TAACTACAAATGCATACTAATGCATACTAAAGAAACACACTTTTACCTAACGACATATTAGACCAAGTAGATCTTAACTAACTCCTAAGTGTCTAAATATCCTAACAAATATGACGACTAATATTTCTCACATGTGGTAATTTATTAGGAAAATAATCCACAATGATATCATTATGTTCATTCAAAATTTCTTGAATTTAAATGGGTAAATTTGTCATTGTAGTAGGTCTAAGTATTACTTTAGGATTAAAAACTAAATAAAAATTTACCTCATTGTCTTCCATCTGGTGCAAAAACGTTTTTCCACTCAACAAAAAGGATTTTGGGTCTTACTCTTTTCTCTACCTTCTTCTCACAATGGTGCCAATGTGTGATTTATTCCATCCTTCTGGAATTTGTAAGTATTTTTATTTCCATCATGTATAACACTTCTGTCAAACTACCAATGTCTGCGCAACAGGATGTGACACCCATTCTTTGGCATGACATCACAAAGAATTGTATCCTTGTAGCTACCTACCTACAACTCCACTTCACACTACTCATTTACTAATAGTTGATGACCCTTTTGAATCCAAGAGACTTTATAAGCTATTGAGTGTTTAGTATTCTTCAATTTCAAATTTTCTACCACCTCCGTGGACACTTAGCTATCTATACTCCCACTTTCAATCAACACATTGTAAAACTTCCCTTTTATCTTACAAATAATCCTGAACAAGGCCTTCCTTTGAGCTAGTTCCACAACTTCCTTCTCTAGCTTTAACAACACTTTCTTCAATAATAAAGAATCTCTTGTCTTAGGTAAATTTTCTCCCTCTTGTACCTTTGGTTCTTTTTATTTTGTTGGGGAAAAAACAACACTCATCTGACATGTTTCTTTTTTCTCTGGACATTCATATTCCATGTGTCCCAACTTACCACACCTGTAGCATATAACTTATCTTCCTCTGGTTCTACCTGTTCCTCTGGAAAAAGGATATTCTTCCTTTGGAATGACCTTCTAGTTGTCTTTGCTAACCTGAGTCACTATCTCCATCTTTTTGTGTTGTATATCTTCCTCTACTTGTTTGTTGTCCTCTTCCTCTTAAATATTGTTTCCCTCTGCCAGTATGCCTCTTTACAATCTTCTCATCATCCTTCAAAGCAAGATGATATGTGTCCTCCACAATATTGGAGACAACATACTGATTTCATCCTGAATGTCTAATCTAAGACCATTCATATACCTAGATATTTTATCTGCAATCTCTTCTACATATACCGATCTTATATTCACTTTATAAAACTCCTCTATGTACTCTCTTATAGAAATTAATCTTTTTCTAAGGTTCTACATTTGTATAAACAAAGAAAGATGGTAGTATTTGGGAAAACATTTACCTTTGAGTTTTGCAACCATCCTCTCCTAGATTTTGATATTTTGTTTTCTCTTTTGTCTCCTTTCAAACTACGCACCATCCCACCATAAAGATTCATTTCCATTTATCTTGGTAACAACAAACTTTAATTTCTTTTAATCATCCATATCCTCATACTTGAAAAACTTATCCATGTCAATGATCCAATCCACGAGCTCTTCAGGGTTCATACCACCATTGTAAGTTGACACTTCAATATTAGGCCTTGAATTAGATCCAAGAATTGTTCTCAACTCCTAATCTTATATGTCTCTTCAACGAATGATTCTTTTTTTGGAGACTCCTCTGACTCGCTCACATCTCCAAATTCATGAACTCTCTATATGTCATCTTCCATGGAATCCAATCTTACTTCCAATCATTGCATAACTTCCATTACTTGAACATTGGCTACATGCCTTCTTCCTCTTCCATCTCCTCTTCCACCAAATATATGATCCATGACTAAACATTCACTCTTATTCCTGGAAGTTTGATGTGGGATATGATATGATATCACAAATGTTGTAGGTGAGAGATATATAGTACCCTTTGGCATGCAACAATTTTTTTTTTTGAATCTATTCTTTTTTGGAAAGGATGTGAAAAAATGGGCTATGATACCACTATGGTGAAGGTAGTTAGGCAAAAAATAATCTTTTCCTATATGTAGTACTTTATCTAACCATTAGCGTGTTTTCAACTTGGTTTCAAAGCCAAATAGTCACTTAACTCTAAAAATTAACTCAAATGTTTTGAATTTTCAAATAATTGTAACCATTCACTACTTTCATCCAATGGATCTCATTTGATGTGGAAAAAATGGGTTTCACTCTAGCTCACTTTACCTATTGAAGTCGACTTGTTGTCACAGGGCACACAACTAGGGTTTCATTGATTGAAATAAAACTTGGTTTCCATTAAAAACCTTTTCCAATGCAGTGTTGATATCACTATTGTTTCATCAAAGAAAAGGAAATCGTTTCCTTCAAACCACAATTCTCTTAGTTACTACAATTTCTTCTATAAGAAGAAAGACAATTTGGCAATAGTTGGATCCTCTTCTCGTCATCTTATCGTGCACATACAAAGATTGAATTGCAACTAAAGAGATTCATAGTTGTTAAACCAGGACACATGCATTCCATAGGTAACACAAAGATCCTATGACACCATTAAAATGTTAAACATCATTTATATTCCATTCAAGAAGTTCCCATTCATAAATTTGAACATCCACGTGTAATATACACTTGCATTACAAAAAAATACAATCAGTTTATGGCTATCTGGAAAACAAGATCATATCATAATTTCTGAGAACACACACACACATGCAGAGTAATTCTAAGTTTGTCTTCATTCCAATAATTAAACATTCTCAATTACACATTCACGCATAAAAACCCAATAATCCTATCTAGATACAAACAAATAGGATCTACTAACTAAACTAGAGAATATCTCGTCTCTATCTTTCTAACACTATCAAAATCAATAAAAAACTATCTTTCAAATGATTTCGAGCTTATATTTGGCAACAAAATCCATTTATTGTCACACAACTAACTACCAAAATTGAAAACCAACTCCCTTTACAACAAACTTTAATTTCTATAAGTCGACAAATTTTAAAAATGAATCATGCCCGCATCAATTCTCCTTGTTAATTTTCGGTTAATTTTCTTTCGTAGCCTTAACTTAATGAGGGATTTACTCATTTTTTCCTCTCAGTAAGATTCTTCAAAATTGTAACCAACTTAAGTCTTGGACCTCATCACATCCAATACTTCTAAATACACATCAAAACTATCTCTAATACCACTTGCTCCAAAAATCCTTAGATAGCACTTATTCCTTTAAAATATATAGGTTAGCATCTAACCTGATTCATAATTAATTCTTGATCATATTGAGGTGATTTGAAGAAAACTAATGATGTGATTATTATCCAAAGTCTCATGAACTAATGATTAATTTGAAGAATTATGAGATAACATAGTAGAAAATAAAAGAACTCAAATTATACAATATTGATGACATATATTACTTCATATCCAAGTCCCCTTTAGATAGTGATACTGCTCTCCATAATCTCAAAATGTTAAACTACATTACAACATGGACTTACAAAAGCCAATTTTATGGAATATCTTTAATTCCACTGCTCAAACTCAAAAAAGTAGTTTAACTTTGTATTCCTTATGAAATTCTGAGAAAAATGAGTATCAAGATGACCATATTCTAAACTTGATCAATTTCACCCTCTTTACTCATCAAACGATGCACTATTTCACTGATTAATGGAAATATGGACCGACAATTTTATAAATAACCTCTTAGCAAAAAAATAACATCACCATTCAAATCCTCTCATAAAAATGAAAAAAATGAGTATAAGAATGCATATGTTTGGAAAATATACCTTAGGGCACACATATCTATGCAACACATAAAATTGTATTTACTCGGCATGCAAATCAAGACAATATCAAATCAGTTCCTTTCTCTGCATGCCAAACAATGAAATCTTTAGATTACTCTATTCTTGGAATTTGTTCACACCTCAGACTTCATCCCTGTCTCAAGATGTCCATTAGTCTTTGACCGCACGACCATAAATACACTATGCCCCCCCAACCGTACCCATATTATGTGCTATCAACATTTAATATTTCATTGGTGAATCTGATAATATGTGGTTCCATTGGCATAATGGTTAAGGAATTAGCAATATATGCAGTAGGTCAGGGGATCAAACCCCACCAACCTCTGATTGTTTTGTGGCATTGTTATATTTGTTGGTGGAATATATCATATGGTTATATGTAGTGAAACATATTTTTTAATTCCCCATGGATCCTAGAACATGGTTAAATGATATACCATATGACCATATATTATGTGTCGATATATTATCCCTCTGGCCCCTTTTTCCTCCCATTCAAACGTTAACCAAACTTAAATAAAATTTAAAACATATATGGTTAATAACTAATGTAATGGCATGATGGTAGAAGGGCTTGGGTAAGGTTATGGGAGGTCACAGGTTTGACCGCCATCGTCATCTATAAAATTTTGATATACATAAACCATAATAGGCCAATGAGGGACTACCACATGGAAGCTTTTAATTGGCTTTCATATGCCACGTGTCAATCCATGCTTGGTGTCATTTATATGTACCGATTTTTGAGTCACTTGCCAACCTGTCATGCCACGTCGCCTGCCTTCCACGTCAACATTTGATGGCCTGTAAATTCATGCCATGTGTAACCCTTGCAGTGGTGACATGTATCACCTTTGACCCTTTGACTTATACCTTTTTCCCCTACTTTGACCTGAACTTTTACCATCCATAAATGTTTCATACGAACTTTGTTTGAGGAAATTTTTGCATCGCTAGAAATATATCACCAAGCGCTACACATTGATGGTGTTTTTAATAGAATTTGAGATAGAAAAAGTTTGATCTTTTATGGATCCTCTTGGACCTCTGTGAGCAATTTTTATCCTCCTAGATCTGTGTAAGCATTCATGTATCCTGTTGTATCATTTGATGTACTTGGTTTGGGAAATGAAAATATCTTCATCTAGCCGACATATCTAGAGTCCCAAAACAAAAGTCAACTCACCAAGTAGGGACATTTCAAACTCATTTTACATGTCTTTGGAAAAATTCTTACTCAACCTGTCATCATCAGTTCTAAAGATGATGTCAGCCACATATACTTCAATGGTAAGTAAGTTTTCCTGATCCACTTTTATGTAGAGATTTCTATATGCATTTCCATTCCTTAATCCTTATTGTTGCAAGTACTTTTCCAATCTTTTATACCAATCTCTAGGGGCTTCCTTGATTCCATACAAATCTTTCTTCAATATGCAAACATAATCTTCTTTTTCTGATAGTAGGAACCCTTATGGTTTTTCTATGTAGACCTCTTCTTCTAATTCCTCATTTATAAATGTCGATTTCACTTCCATCTGATATAATCTGATGCTTTTGAAACATGCATAGGCCAATATTATTTTGATTGCTTCCATTCCAACAACATGAGCAAAAGTTTCTTCAAAATACACTCCTTCAAATTGAGCATATCCTTTTCATATTAACATTTCCTTTTTTTTGGTTAATTGTCCATCTTCGTTTATTTTATTTTTAAACGCCCATTTTGTGCCAATCAGATTTTTTTACTTAGGTCTTGGAACTAGTTCACATGTCTCATTATTCTCTATTTGATTCAATTCTTCTTCCATAGCCTTGATCCAATTTTCATCATTGTTGGATTCCTCAAAGATTATTGGTTCAACTGTGGATAATAGTGGTATATGTCTTTGTTATGGTGTACATTCCCATCTACTTCCTTTGATTTCTATTCCTACATTTTGATCTCCAATAATTTGTTTTAGTGGATGATTCTTCTAAATCCAATGGTTAGGTGTTTTAGGAAATGTTTGGAAATATTTTTGATTGTCTTCTATTTCTTCTTTCTCTACTTACGGTTGCTTCTCTTATGGTTTTTCTACTTCTTACTCTACTTATTCTTTCTTTAGTTCTTCTTCTGCTTCATTCTCTTTTGAATTTATTCTTTATTCTCTCGTCGTTAGTATATATGTTTCATC
Organism: Picea glauca; assembly: GCA_000966675.3. Classification (NCBI taxonomy): domain Eukaryota; kingdom Viridiplantae; phylum Streptophyta; class Pinopsida; order Pinales; family Pinaceae; genus Picea; species Picea glauca. Next base: position 306,050 of record JZKD02S1640226.1, on the reverse strand, counting down.
AATCTTTACATTGATGCTTTCCACCATTTTATTGAGTCTTATGTTGTAGCATGTGTATGCCTTGTTTTTTCTTGAGTAACCAACCAATATACCTTTATGAACCCCAGACTCAAACTTTCCAATCTTATTTTCATCTCTTTTTATGTAACATTTTTTTCCAAACATTCTAAAGTGCTTGAAATTCATAGGTCATTCCTTCTATGGTTCATATGTATTCTTGTCATTATTACTCCCAAGCATTCCTTTGTTCAATATATGAAAAATTATATGTACTTATTGTACCTAGAAGATATCACCCAAATTGGAATATTTCAACATGGTTCTGTCCATTTCATGTGAAGTTATGCTCTTCCTTTCAATGACTCTATTTTGATGTGTCCTAGCTGCTGAGCATTATCTTTTTATTCCATGTTCTTCAAAAAAGTCCATGAATTATTTTGAAGTGAACTCACCTCCATTGTATGATATCAAACACTTGATTTCAAACTTAGTCTCATTTTCAACCATTTCTTTGAATGTCCTGAAGCATTTGAATGTCTCTGACATTTTCTTGAGAAAACATAATCTGTTCATTCTTCTATAATCATCAGTAAGTAGCATGACATATTGTTCACCATTTATCCATTTTGTTCTCATTGGTCCACATAGATCGAAGTGTACAATATCCAATGGTTTTTTGTAGAGTATTCCTTTGTTCTCAATTTAGTTCTGGTTTGTTTTCCATGTAGACAATGCTTGCACAAAGTATTGGTTGGCTTTGAATTTTCAGGAATTTCTCTTACTTCTTACTTTCTTCTAATTTTGACAAGATTATCAAAGTTCATATGACCCATTGTTCTATTCCAAATAGAACTTTCATTTTCCTTTTGCAAGTAATATTTTTCCTTTCCAATCTCATTTAAGATGTATATGTTGTTTGGAGTCCTTATTGTTGCTTCCTTCCTAGATGGATTACCCTCTTTTTTTCTCATTTCATACACTATAAGGACTCCATGTAACTCATCCATGCTTAATGTAGTAATATTTTCTCTTTATTATAGAAATGAAATATTCAGATCAAATCTCCATGGAAGAGACCTTAGTAAATTTTGAATGATTACTTCTTTAATTTCTTATCCTAATCCTTTAACAATGTTCACTATTTTATCAACTCACATAAAATAAGCTACAATATCTTCATATTCCTTCATTTTCAATTGTTCAAGTTGACCTCTATAGGTTTGAAGCTTGGCCCCTTTGAATTTGGCATCTCCTTCATAAAAATAAGCTACAATATCTTCATATTCCTTCATTTTCAATTGTTCAAGTTGACCTCTATAGGTTTGAAGCTTGGCCCCTTTGAATTTTGCATCTCCTTCATAAACATTTTGAAGTTTTCCCCAAAGATCCTTTGCAGAGTCACAATGCATAACCTTGACATATATTGAACTAGACATGACACTCATAAAAGCATTTCTATCCTTCAATTGTTTTTAGATAAGATTAATTCCATATCTATATGTTGGGTGAGTGGTAGGTGTTTTGTATCTATCTAATACTTCTTTTAAGAAATCAAATCCTTCTGCTTGCACAAACCTTTTCATCCTTTTTCTCTAGAAGGAATAGTTATGACCATGAAATAGTGGCATTTCATTATTAGTGCACTCCATGATATACCTTCCAATGATTAGACTATTTCTGAAGGACCTTCTCCGATACCAATTGTTGGATTATTCATTAATACTGAGAGGGGGGGTGAATCAGTATTAGGATCTTTTACCACATATAATCACAATATGCAAGAATTTAAGATATCAAAAAAATTTCATTTATGATTGCATTGAATATGCCATAAATATATAACCAAAAATACACAGTACACAATAATTTTACATGGAAAACCAAATGGGAGAAAAATAAAGAATGTGTTCTTATATATCAAAATATTACATTCATAGGAAACACCAAATTCCAAAATTATCTAGCACCATCTAGAAGGAGGCACCAACCCCCTATTTACAAGCTCCATCTTGAAGGAAACTGCAACTCCCTAGATTCTCTAGCTCCAACTAGAAGGAGTGGCCAACCACCTAATTTAAAGGCTCCAACCTGAAAGAATATACAACTCCCTTTCCTTACCCCTTCCTTCCTCGCATGAATATAAATAATATAATCAACCTATCATTGTTTCTATCATTGATAATGATATATCATCATATTCAAAAATTATACAACCACATAAAACTCATGCCAATATCTCCAAGAATATCCTCCAAATCATGTGATCAAAATCACCATGATATACATCAAACTATATTCCAAGACATCTAGGATGTGTCCCAAAAAATATACCATGCATCAAAGCATATACCCAAAATGTTCCTTAAACATGTGCAAAAATATCCAAGATGTACCTCAACCATGTGCCAATACCTAGAACGTATGCCTTAAGCATATTCCATAACCTCCAAGATACAAGAATCAAAGTATATATAGAATACCATACCTTTCAACATGTGAACAACCCCATGTAATGTACCCCAAATTTGCCAAAATAAAAAATATATATATATTAGGAACATTAATCTTCAATTTATTCTAGGAGACTTGTAGATAAGAGAAGTAGGTATTTATAATCATTGTTAATTGTTAATTTCTGTGATATTCTTATGTTCTGTCTATCAAACAATGAACAATCCCATCACAAACATTCCTACTCCAAATTAACTCTTACTACACAAAAATTCTATACGAATAATTTCTACATTTTAACATCCATCCCTTTTTTAACTCTTAAATCCTACTATTATTCTAATACCTATATATCTATGTTGTATTAGACTTAGGAAAAACACAAATTCTATACTTTTCCCTAAAGTTATCGTTCTTGCGTGCAAGGGAAACCTCACTTGAATTTTTGAATACGAATCATATACCATAGATTATATTCACTTTACAAAGGGGTCGGGAGTGTGCACCCTTAGTGAAAAATGTTTCAGCTTAACATAAGGTATTTGACATTAATTCACATGGCCAAATAGATCGAACAATTCACCTGTGATTACTGGTTGTGTAATGATCTTCTAGTTAGTATTTACATGAAGGTTTGATACAAGTGTAACCCTAAAAAATTGTTTAACCCTACCTTAAGGAAATGATATAAGTTAGTGTTCGATGGTATAGTTTGTCGTATCATGAAGGGGTTGTCCTTTACTTCACACCTCTTAATGTGAAAGGAGGGTTTTCTTTTCAGAAGTGAATTAAACATCTGAAACATCCATTAATGGAGACCCGGTGAGTGCGAAAATCGATGGTTATCACGTGTCCCTTCATCCAATATGATTATCCCATCTCTGACCCATCACATGGCCAGATCTAGCCTTTGTACCATCATTAGTTACTCTGCGTAGTAAGGGTTCTTCAGGGATAGATGAGTTTCTTTTGTCATTTGTGAAGTTTTTCGAATTAGCTCTACATTTTTTCCTCAGTGAAGGAGATCGATGACTTGGAGTATTTTACCTGGTGGAAGCAGGCATCTCTACTTGACCGCCCTAGTAACTTCACAATGCTCATGTATTCTAATATTTGGATGGAACTCTCAGGGTTTCGTTACAGTGGAAGAAACCCTTTGTACTCTAATTCTTATTATGAATTTTAGTGAATTTTTTTCCCATTATAGTTATTCTCCTCGTAACTCCCTGGACTATTCTCGCTCCTAGGTAAGTAGACTTCATTATTGTTTCATTCCAAATCCTTCGAAACCTTCTCGGTACTCCTCTTTTTTGTTTCACGTTTCCACAATCTCTCACAGACATTTTAATAGGGGTTAACATGTTTGCATTTGCTTATGGATTTTTCATTGTCCCTCTATTCTCTTCTATGGGTTAATCTTACCCTTATGTGTTGTTACCTGGTATCAAACCTCTGTGAGACCACGTTGGAGTTCTAGTCCATAATTTAATCTGTTAGGGTAGAAATCACATTGTGTATACATGTTATATAGTGTTTTTTTTGGGAGTCCACCATTCGGTAGATTCTAATAGGCCATTAGATGACTCTTACAACTGTAATGTTTTTTAAAGGATTTTTTTGTATTTCCTTTCAATATATAATATAATGTGGGTATTTTGTGTCTCGAACCATTCATTAAGGAATACCCTGCAACATACAAATATTTGAGTCTATGATAAATTCTTGGGTTAAGGTGTTTCATACTGTTATTATCGTTGTCTATGTGTGGTAGACACCATTCAAAGCCTGCTAAATTCGGCAAGGATGTTAACTATGTGCTTAAACTTCGATTAAAAGCATCCTCTTCAACATAGACAAATGTTCCATATTAGACTTTGATGACATCATTAGAATATATCATTTCAATCTAAGTGTAAAGTTTGACTAATGCATTCGGCCTGCTTGCACTGTGCAACCCATGTAGTTCGGATTTTTAATGTAAATGTTATTTATTTATTTCATTTCCTGAAGAGTTTGATTTATACATTTTGGTAACCAATTCTAATGATGGGAAACTATTGTTGTGAGGGTAACCATCAGGAAGTACTTGGACCACCCTCCCGTTCGGCCTGGGACGTCTTCTCAACCATAGCGTGATAGGGAAAAGACACGAGGTCTCCAGGTCACAAGTTAAGTGCAATTCTGTAAAAAAAAAATCATGTCATTAATCATTCTATTGAAGGTTACACTCGTCTTACTTTTGTTGAATAATACTAATATTGATTTTTGTTTCCTTGAAGGGACTTTGACCATGCACAGTCCCGGATGCAGGCCCTTTCCATATGCACAAAATGTATTCAGGTTTCATTTCACTGCTCTTAAAGGAGTGCCCTAGGTTTCTAAGGATTGATACGATTCTAAACTAGAACGCTATCATCATGGGTGAAAATGTTCATTCATAACGATAGCCTATTATTTAACTCTGTATCTCCAATTTTAATGGAAGGGCATAAGGATCAAAACCTTATTATTGTGTAAAATAAATGAATAGTATAAATTGAACATGGTTGTATCATTATTCAAGTTGTATAGTCGATTTTTAGATGGAAATATGAACAGTCCCTTATTTCAGAACAACAGATCGATTATATAAATATTTTTGGAATGAATAACAACACATATCTGTGAATAGTAATTCTGACTTGACTCTTTCTGTATTTACTTTGGATCCTATAGAGAAATTCAAACAATTTTCTTGGCCTTTTTCGATTATTACTGCAGTAGGTCTATGCGTATTAAAAATATATGATTCCAGGGTGCATACTCTTCACTTCAATTAATTTACTACCATATCGTTTTATTTCTTAATTTTGTATGCGATATGTTAGCCTATTCATTTTCCATTATATTAATTTCCTTCCCTTTGTGACTAGACAGACTATTTGCTTTCCATCATTTTGTAACGACCCCATCGTTACACCAACAAGCGGATTTTTTTTTTTGTCTTAGGAAATAAGAGAGAAGAAATCAACATTCTAGAAGCCATAACAACAAGGGTTTGGCAAAGTTGCAAAGATTCCAAACTAAAAATATAATGGATCAGAACCATTTCACATTATTATATATTTGCAGAAATATACAAAGTAGGGCATGCCAGATTAGGAGTTAAAATTAACTCAGATATATTCCTGCTTACTCAAAGTTAGGCAACATTTTATATTGCAATACATAACATAAACAATAGCTCGAGATTTATAATAACATAACCCAAATTAATTTGGATCTCTCGTTTTCATATGAATAAAATTTAATCCTAATTTAAATTGAAGAAAACACATTTAAAAATGTTTATATTTATCTTTCTTTATAAAGAATTTGATGTTATATAAAAATTTATGAAATTTATATTTTATAAGAAATTGATTTTTTTAAGAATTTTGATCTTCCATTCTTCACTTATAACCAGGGATCATGACTTCTCTTTCAACAAAATATAAAAAAAAAAAACTAAAATGAAATAAGGGAAAACATAGAAAAATTGAAAAGGTTCTATTTTATTTTTTAAAAATAAAGAATAACATGTACATCACTCATAATTATTTTTTTAATTGGGCTCTCAATACATGATAAACAATAATTGATAATAAAATAGGTATTGTAATTTTTACTTATTTTTACTCTACAATTTTGTTATAATAATAATAATCTATTTAGATCACAACTAAATCAGACACTTAGCTATTTGATTGGTAAGGTTAATAGACGTATACGTTATTTACCCTATCCACCCCAACCTTATAAATTGTAATAGTAAACTCTAAATATCATTCAACAACTGCATATTACAGTTTTAATAATTTAAACATATAATTCGAAACATCTATAACAATCCTAATTAAACTAAAAAAACTCACCAAAACTAAAATAAAACATTAACTTACTCCATTAAAAATTCATCTAAACCCATTTTTTAAACAAAAAAGTTTAAGCATGTCCATTCATATCTTTCACAAAATGTTATTCCTATTGCCCAATAACCTTCCACCAGCCATTCACCCTACAAACATATCCAACGTCCACATGATCTTGAATCCGAAAAACTAATTCGAGTCTGCCCAGCGTGATTCATGGCGTTTGCCAATGAAAAAAATATGGGGATTTGACATTACTTGCCTTTGCTGCCATGATTCTCAATGCAGGGTCGCACTGCTGACTGCCATGCAGAAGTAAACCGAAGACAATACATTTAACCGAAGTAAACCGAAGGCTTACCCTAAAGACATTTACGCATGTAATATTTAACTGGTTGATGTCAATCCTGACAAGCTCAGCGCTTTCCAAGGGCTGGGAAAAAGGCGGTGACTCATAGCCAATGGTAATTCACTGACTGAGGCAAGGGTAGATTATCGTTTGTAAAATTTAAAAATAGGGGTATCGTTTCTAAGGGAAAAACTCAATGCTAAAGACTTTCAGCAACCGTAGTCATGCCGTAAAATTCCTACAAAAACTCAATGCTAGGTTAGTAGTAGCCTACATCATTAGCGTTGTCATTACATAGCTAAACCACAGTCACAAGAAATACCTGATTTCCGTTCTAAAAGAAATAAATGGCAATTTCACCAGGAGACCAAGGCATGTTTAGTAGTAGTTTAAAAGCAAAAATGCAGTCATCTATAGGTGAATTGCCAGGCAACAACTGCATTCTCAAGGCCAAATGGTTTGAAAGAAAAATCATAGTCATCTAATCACGGAAAAAGTCGGGGCATTCTAGCCGCAATGCCGTAAAGGATTAGAACAATAATCAGGATCCAAGAGGCAACAACACGGTCAAGTTTTAACCAGCGGAAACGTTGAACCAAGACTCAACAGAAGGAAAATCGTTGTTGTTAATAAAACCCCACCTAGGCAAAAACCACACCACTCGCATGACAAAAACTTCCTTTCACACTATCCCTACACAGTAAAACATTTTGCCCACCAAACACCATCGTTGCCGCTAAAACGCTGCATGCTATCGCTATCCATCAAATGTGAATCGACTGCTGTAATTTAGCTAATAATTCGTGAGTTTAATAGTACCAATGCTGTCTAGTTAGAGGAATTTTGCAAATTTAAATATAATAATGGTTTAGTTTAATAATGAGAGTGTTGAGTGAGAACATGGCAATTGTTGTGTAAGACACCAAGAAAACACCTCCCTAAAATGTAACAACGCAGCTCCTATATATTACAATGGAAGTCATTATATCAAGAAAACACAGTCAATAGTTTACACCGTGTCCAATCATATGAAATCGCAGTCAAATTCCCCAACCAAGTACTGAAGTTCCTCAAAAGCCGTCGAGACAAAAGGCAGAGAAAATAAACCAAGCACGCAGAGAGTTATAAATGCAGAGCCCAATACAACACAGAGATCAAACACAATTATGTTTATAAAACACCGAGAGTATTGTTGCCATGGAATGCCTTTAACACCGATCTAGACTATCCATGAGTGTATTGAGACTCATAGTCAAATTTAGGGGATAGGAAAGATAATGGCGGAAATTCTCAACCCTAAAAGGCACCAGGACCAATAGTTATCCAACGATAGAGGTAGTCGATGGATGGGTTCATCCTTCGCTTCACCATACTTGCACAGAAAAGCAGGGCATTGAGATCCATAGGTCTTTTAACGCTAAGGCAATGATCATAGATTAGGTTCCTGGACGACTGCTCAGGTGAGGACTGGTGGGATAGGGATGAAGGCTAAACAACAAAGAAGGTGTAGTGCCCCTTTTCTGGCGATTAAGGCTTAATCGCTCTTAAAAGGAAACTTTAACACCACTCTATACATAACTCATATAGGTATTATAATCCCATTCATTTAAACAAATAAACACCTTCTACACAGAGTATTCATATGAATTACTGCCATAATCAACAATCAATTCTTCTTAATATTAATTCATATACACAACGGAATTCATGATAACATAAGCAACACAGTCCTGCAAAACATGACTAAGGCATAATCAGATACTTATCTTTTAACAGTGGTAGATTCCACCAACCAAGTGCAAGCCTTTCATGAACCTCCCAACCTTAGACCACACTGCTCATCAGCTCAACAGTGGGTCACCCCTGAGCTGGGACTAAGCTCCACCCCAAGGCAAGGAATACTAGGCTAGGATAAGGTTACAGGGAAAACATCACATAAAATCTGGAAGGATTCTTCCCAGGATGCCATCTTATGCCCACTACTATCAGACTCTCATTCCCCACATGCCTGTTCCGCCCAGGAGTATACACCTTCACAACCACAGTCCATTGGTGCTAACATCCCCCTCTGGGTCTCGACAATAGGCTGGATCAGGAAGTCTCAGAGCATGAAGCTGGTGCTGGAATCTCTCTGGAGGAAACCTCTTCCCACAACATCCACCTCCCTCACCTAGAGAGAGATTACACACATGCTCAATCACAACTTGTGCTGGCCATAAAGCCATGCACAGTCCAGCTCTGCGTGGTTGCAATAGCCAACTAGAAATACAAACACAACCTCTCAAACTGGCTCAGCAATGGCTCGAGGCCTCACAGTGATGGTTCACAGGAATGCGTGATGAGTAACTCCTGCAGGGGTCGACACAGACTCCATGACTTAGAACAGAGGGTGAGACCGACTCTTCAGAACAACACAGGATTTCCCACTGGTTCAATAATGGTGGAATGGTTCAGGGTCTCGGCCTTGGAACAAAGCCTCCACGCATAGGTTTGATCATTCATATAGAGGATGTGCATGGACTATCAAAGACAATACCATGTTCTCGACTCTCAAAAACGCACGCGGTATTTATGAAGAGGTTGGGTTGGTCGTACTATTCAACGCTCCCTACATGCAAAGGTAGTCGGTTGGAATGGAGGAGGGCGCGCCTCCACGGCTTACCTCATCTGTTTTATTTGCATGCATTAGGGTGGAAACTTGTCACCCTTGAAACTGCATGCTTTCCTCAGCATGCATTACCTTTCTTATGGTTAGGAACTTAGGATAAAATATAAATGGCACATGTTCTTTTGGAATAATAATAAAATATTATTCCCAGGCTTAAGACCCCTAGGCTCAACACTTAGCCCCTTTTCCCACCTTCCAACCCCTAATTCCTTGACCACTCTATGGATGCTTAGTCCCCCTTCACTCATTCATCGTGGTCGGTCTACACATGGTGGTGTTTATATTTTATTAATTGTTCTGCATGATTACGTATACAACAGCAGGATCCTGGCCTTCAACACTTAGGCTCCTTGGCCTAACAACACATAAGCCTCTAGCTTATAAGAACTCGGCTCACCAGCCTATAAATCATAATTACAATTTTTTTCATAACATGGTTCACTATGGGGCTCGGCCTTGGGGACACTACAATCCCCCTACCCTTATTTTTGCACTGTCCTCAGTGAAACTTTACACAACATTTGCAAGCTTTTCAAAAATCTTCAAAAAGATGCAGGTACTCTGTTAGCATAACATCTGCATGCTCCCACGTCGCGTCCTCAGGACCATACTAGCTCCACTGGACCCTTACAAGCTCCATAGCTCAATTCTGGAGTTGTTTTATTTTCTTGTCCAATATGTGCACAGGATGCACTTGCAGGACACTTTCTGGTTCCACCTGAATCATATTCTAATCGATTACATGATTAGCATTAGGTATATATATTTCTTAAGTAATGAAATATGAGACACCTTAGGTACATTCATGGATGCAGTAATGCAACCATATATGCAATGTATATGTATGTATATACAAACAAATTCAATAACATTAAAATTGTATACAACATACACAACATAGAATAAATAGAGAATTGTACTTATCTTTTGATTGAGAGACCATCCACCCCATAGCAGAGCTATGACTCCATCGGGCAATGGCTTCCCAAGATAGCCATGGTCCACAATCCTTATCCACATGGTCTAGGCAAAGGTACCAGACCTCGGCAGTACTCCAACCATTCAAACCTCGACAATACTCTAACCAACGGTCTCTCATTCCCCACATGCCTATCCACCGAGGAGTATACACCTTCACAAGCACAGTCCATCGGTGCTACACCTCCCTTCCTTGGCTTTGGCAACAGGCCGGACCAGAAGTCTTAGAGCACTGTGGCTCCAGGAGTTCCAATTGCCCTCAAAGGTTTCCAAGCAGCATCTTCCCAAGATACTCTTTGTAGCCAACATTTTAACTTTTATCAACATCGTCTCATCTACATCAACCACATGCAGTTATCATGAGAGAACATACAAGAATTCATTTAGGAATTCCAATTAATTCGAAAGGAAATTCAAATTTTATTCCCAAAACATGACATCCTATTTCATGATTCATCTTGGTTGTTGCCACATTATGAATGCAGTCATCCCTGTAATTTTTCCACAGGCACAAAACTGCCTACAATTTTCCTACAAGACTTCATCTTGCATGCTGCCAACAAATTGTCATTATTTTTTGTACATCATAATTCAATATGTGCAACATCTTATGCAATAATCTTAGAATTTCTGCACCTGGCAATTCAATCACAATTACCAAACAACTTGACCAATAGAATGAATCTTCATTCTATGCATATGCATGTCCACAGTTAACAACAATAAGTTCATTATTTCAATTTTCTGAACATAAAATTTTATGTAGTCTCCATTCTTGTGACTACCTGGCTTGTAGCTTTCTTGTTGCAATGTTTAACATTTCCTAAAATGTTCTCAATTTTAGGGGTTAGCAACATTTCATCCATCAACATAATTATTTCCATGCAATAATATATATGCATGTACTTACCAAACATATTCAACCATTGCACTTAGTATGCAATTATATCACTTATTATGCATGAGTGTGATTCTCAATGCCTTCTTATTCAGTGCACCTTGCATTGAATTACATAATGCTCTCTATCTCAGTCATGTATCTCACCATCCATGGGTTGGAATTCTGGCCAACATGTTGCCACATTCTCCATACACTTCCTATTATCTTTCCAATTAATTGGATTCCTTCCTTTCCGACCTGAACACTACACCAAGAATATAATTCTGCAGTATTCATTAGTGTTAGCAAAAAGGTTGCAGCCCAAGTTTATTCAAAAGTAGGAAGCTTCTGGTACCTGGTGTGGCTCGGAATCTTTCCATATATGTACCTTGCCATATCCAACCATGTCCTGGTCTCATACATGACTAGCTTTCTTGCATTCATTCTTATAACAAGTTCTTATCTTTTAATTCTTTGGTTATTACCCCATAACCAAATTAACATGACATTCTACTATGTCGATGTGTGCATTCAAAAGCTAAAAAGATTTGAATTAACACAAGACTACATCCTTTACCACATCGAGTGGTATGCATTCAAATAATAGAATCATGTGATTTAATAACATAGCTCTAGCTGAGGAAATTCTTACCATAATTTCCTTTCAACAATTATGAAAAAGAGTGATAAAACTCATACCTGCATGACTGCCATCAAAATTATACTACCTGAATATCTGATAGTAGTATAATCTTTCATGCTTCTTTTATCAGACTTATAACCATCTCTTCAGCTCTTTGTTGCTTCCTTCATGAGGTAGAAAAATTACCAACAACACCTACGACATGCAAGAATTCTTTCATTGGGCTGGCCAAACAAGCCATAACATACTTGCTGCCATAAATTGCAGCAACTTCTTTCTCCCTATTCCCCTTTTTCTTGCGGATCCCAAAAGCATTCAATTCTTCTAGGATTCCTACAAGTTTCTCCTACATGGCCACTGGCTATGACCACGCACCTATCCAAAAGGTGTTTTAGGATTTCGCGTATCGGTTGTTTCGATATGAGTCACCCTCGACTCTCTCTATCCCCGAAATCTAAAAGAAGAGTCTAGCACATCCTAGCTCTTCCTTTAACTTCTACCGATGTGACTTCTAGTGAAATTAGAGGATTAGCTCTTCTCCTTTATCCCGAGGTCTGAACTCCCAAACCCCTGTTGCCTCAGATCAAAGGTCCACATCTTTCCGGGTTCGACGGTCTCGGTCAATTCCTCGCGAATCGACAATTCGCGTTTTGGGGTTTCGAAAAATAGTTTCCCCTACATTTCTTCTGGTCTCTAGTTTTCCGAAATCTACGTGAGTCAGATCCAACAACTCAAATATCCTCGTAATCCAATGGTGTGGATCCTTTTTCTCGTGAATCGGGACTTCACAGTTCATGAAATTAGAAAGCAGTTCTCTTCCCTCTTTCAACTTCCGTCTTCATGAAATTCAAGTGTGTCAGATCAACGGCTGACACTCACCGTGATTCAATGGTCTAGATCTTTCCTCACAAATCATAAGTTTGCATTTCAGGATTTTTGAGAATCACTTCCTCTATTCTCCCAACTTTTGATTCTCCGAATTCCCGATGAAAGGAATCAACAGTTCGATCTTCCCTGAGATCGATGGTTCAATACCTCCCATGAGACTTCAAGTACTAAATAACTCTTAGCGTTATCTTCCTCACATTTGGCTGGATCCGACGGCTCACAGGTTTTTGGCACTTCTTCCTGGAAGCAATCCACCGTTCGATTCTATCCTCGTTAATCTCTTTTGGCGATTCGGGACTTGGAGTGACCAAGAATTTGGCCTACGCTCCAAGTTCACGATCCCTGAATTTACGAAATGATCCAATGGTTCAAACCAACCGCGATCAAGGACCCACTTTATTCTGGATCCTAGAGTGGCGAGTTTCTCCATCCACTAACCACCTTCCAACTTTTGGCTATCTTATGGTCGCTGTGATTTCGCGAGTTCTCCACGGAGAATTCTGACCGTTCGTTCAAATTCTAAATGACTTCTTTCCAAATATCTTGGCATCAATTCTTCTAGAATTGACTTCCTCCCTAACTTGAAGGATTTCGAATAATTCGAAGGCTTTGATGGTGTTTTCCCTTCCGAGCTTCGGTTAGTGAAATTTTAACTTCACCTTGCCACGCACTTGCGCTTGGCATGTGAACTTGCTCGGTTTCTCTCAGTTCTTTTAACTTAATCAGTCTCAAAGGGACTTGACCCTTCAATGTTTTCCAAAGACTTTCTGGTGTCCTCCTGACACCCTCTATGCTCGTCTCCTGGAGTCTTTTGAACTTAAAACAAGTTCCCTCTATAAGAAATCCTTGCGCTGGATATGTGCACTCTTCATACCAAAAGTTCCACGCTATCTCTTCTGAGATTCATTTTTTGAACTGGAAGAATTATGTGTCTCTTCCATTTCTTTGCACTTTGTGGCAATTCAAATCAGTTCTGGCACTCGTCAACCTTCTGCAATACAAATGCCGAGACGATTAGAATTTGTCAGGCCTTTGTTTCTTGACAATTCCTCATCTTTCATAACAATCGATGTTAAGAAAATGTCAATTTCACGACTTTTCAGAGCTCTGCTCGTCTCTGCAATTTTCAGGTTTTCAAAACTTTCGTTTTTGGCATTTCAGGATTTTCATCCTTCGGGTTTTTGGTACCTGGGACTTCGGGTTTTCGACACCAGGGTGTTCATTTGCAGTGACTCCCAACCTTTTATCATTTCAATTCCAAAATTTCAAAAATTCGGTTTCCTTATTCCCCAGGCCCACAACATAGTTGTCGTCCTTAAAATCCGCTACAATTCTTCTGTCTTCAGAGATTTTGGGACTTCCGGTTTTAGTCCACGAAGATCCAACAGTTAAATATTCGTAACAATAGTCACCCTTTTTGCAACTCACTATCTCGCGAGTTCGTGAGTCGAAGACCCTCGACTCATTTCCTCTAACCACCGATACCTGAGATGTGACACGGGTATGGCTCCCTCCTCGCTAGCGTCTGCTACGCATGACCATAGTATAGGGCTAAGTGTTATCACTCTTCGCTACTCGCACCTTCGTGAGTTGTGGCATCCAACCCTGGTGCCTCCCTTTCATGAAACCTCGAGAAGCGATGTTGACTTTTCTCCTCTCGTTCTCGCTACTTCGCGACTTCGTGAGTTTCAATATCGAGCTCCCATGCCCTTATCTCATGAGTCCCCGAAATCGTGAATTACTTTATTCTCTGGGCCCACAGCACAGCTGTCTCCCTTCACCACCGTGGCATGTGGTACGTTCATGAGGCCCCACATTGCTTTTTAACGATGTCATTGGGTCCCACCTCTCTCACTTCTCTTCTCGACCCACTGGCACATGGTACATCTCCATGTGTCCACATCCATTCCTAGAAAAATCCAACACTCAAATCTTTCTCAGATATACGGTGCAGATCCTTTCTGTTTTTCAGGGTTTCGGGTGTCGAAAGTTCATGCATCCACACATCTTGAACTTCCATTTGCCGAAATCATGAATTCACTGTCTACTAACTTACTTGATCCAACGATCAAGTTCTTTTCCCACGATCTACGGTCTAGATTGTTTCGATATTTCTGGTTTCGAAGGTGTTCACCTCTTCTCACCTCCCATCTCCCAGAACGTCGATTTCTTCCTCAATCATACCTTCTACCTCAATCAACTTTTCCATTGATTTTTGCAGAATCAAAAACCCCGAATTACCGATGGAGGCCTAGCGCAAGCTAGCTCTTTGTCTCTCTCTATTCCCTTGTGATCGCGGGTCATGATCATGGTTCAAATAAACGCAATGTCTCTTTGTATTTCATGCCCCAACTTAAAGCTGACATCGCTTCCTCACATCGGATGGTCATTACAGACCCAGAGATTCTCCGAAAGAATTCTCGTCCGTTCATCAGGTTTATCATCACGAGAGTCCGAACTCTCGATCACGGAATTCCCAAATTATTGATCCCTGGTTTCCCGACGCAGTTAATCTCTTGACATGTAACCTTCGTCCATTGGATGGTTTAGATCTATCCCGGGGTTTTCACCACAAAAAATCTCGAGCCCTCGTCATCAGGATTCCCGATTCCGCGATTCTCGATTTCTCGAAATGGGTAATCTCACAACACATGGCCTTCGTCGTTTGGATGTTCTAGATATATTTCGGGGCTTTCATCCCTATTCCCTGGGGTTTTAACCCTCGGATATCTCTTGACAGATCCAACGACTGTCGGATTTTCCAGTCGAGATCTGACAGCTCAGACGGTTCCTAACTAATTCGGGATTTCGTGTATCACGATTTCCACACTCCTGTGCAATTTCCAAAGGGATTTAAACCCCATGAACACTTTCCATATCTAACGGTCACGAGGGTTCACCTTCCCTCCCGAACAGATCCTAAATCTCCCCCACTTCTGGTGTGGAGTCCTCTCTCCCTGTGGACTTATACCACACTCGCAGTAGTTTCATAACACCGCTATACCTCCTGAGCTTAAAAAACTTGTCAAGTAACTCCTTGACACTTTGGAGCAAAGTAGCGTCCGAAATTGTCCTTCCAGACCCAACTTCCCCTCGCATTCTCAGTCCAAAGACCGCTCCACTAGCCCATCTAGGCTCAATGTCGAAACCTTGGCTCTGATACCAAACTGTAGCTCCCCTTTTCTAGCTACTAAGTCTGAATCCCTCTTAAAAAGAAACTTTAACACCACTCTATACATAACTCATACAGGTATTATAATCCCATTCATTTAAACAAATAAACACCTTCTACACAGAGTATTCATATGAATTACTACCATAATCAACAATCAATTCTACATAATATTAATTCATATAAACAGTG
The DNA here is from genome assembly GCA_000966675.3 of Picea glauca. Taxonomy (NCBI): domain Eukaryota; kingdom Viridiplantae; phylum Streptophyta; class Pinopsida; order Pinales; family Pinaceae; genus Picea; species Picea glauca. Next base: position 289,939 of record JZKD02S1640226.1, on the reverse strand, counting down.
GAATTCATGATAACATAAGCAACACAGTCCTGCAAAACATGACTAAGGCATAATCAGATACTTATCTTTTAATAGTGGTAGATTCCACCAACCAAGTGCAGGCCTTCCACGAACCTCCCATCCTTAGACCGCACTGCTCATCAGCTCAGCAGTGGGTCACCCCCGAGTTGGAACTAAGCTCCACCCCAAGGCAAGGAATCCTAGGCTAGGCTGAGGTTACAAGGAAAACATCACATAAAATCTAGAAGGATTCTTCCCAGGTTGCCATCTTACGACCACTACTATCAGAATCTCATTCCCCACATGCCTATTCCGCCCGAGAGTATACACCTTCACAAGCACAGTCCATCGGTGCTAACCTCCCCCTCTGGGTCTCGGCAACAGCCGGATCAGGAAGTCTCAGAGCCTGAAGCTGGTGCTAGACACTCTCTGGAGGAAACCTCTTCCAACAACATCCACCTCCCTCACCTAGAGAGAGATCACACACAGGCTCAATCACAACTTGCACTGGCCATCAATCCATGCACATTACAGCTCTGCGTGGTTACCATAGCCAACTGGAAATACAAACACGACCTCTCAAACAGTCTCAACAATGGCTCGAGGCCTCGAGGCCTCACAGTGATGGTTGACAGGAATGTGTGATGAGTAACTCTTGCAGGGGTTGACATAGACTCTACGACTCAGAACGGAGGGTGAGACCGGCTCTTTAGAACAACACAGGCTTTCCCACTGGTTCAACAATGGTGAAATGGTTCAGGGTCTCAGCTTCAGAATAGAGCCTCGACGCATAGGTTCGATCAATCGGATAGAGGATGTGCACGGACTATCAAAGACAATACCGGGTTCTCGACTCTCGAAAATGCATGAGGTATTTCTGCAGAGGTTGGGTTGGTCGTACTGTTTAGCGCTCCCTACATGCTCAGGTAGTCGGGTGGAATGGAGGAGAGAGAGCCTCCACGGCTTACCTTGTCTATTTTATTTGCATGCATTAGGGTGGACACTTGTCACCCTTGAAACTACATGCGTTCCTCGGCATGCATTACCTTTCTTATGGTTAGGAACTTAGGATAAAACATAAATGGCACATGTTCTTTTGGAATAATAATAAAATATTATTCCCAGGCTTAAGCCCCCTAGGATCAACACTTAGCCCCTTTTCCCACCTTCCAGCCCCTAATTCCTTGCCCACTCTATGGATGCTTAGTCCCCCTTCACTCATTCATCGTGGTCGGTCTGCACATGGCGGTGTTTATATTTTATTAATTGTTCTGGGCGATTACATATACAACAGCAGGCTCCTGGCCTTAAACACTTAGGCTCCCTATCCTAACAACACATAAGCCTCCAGCTTATAAGAACTTGGATCACTAGCCTATAAATAATAATTACAATTATTTTCAGAACATGGTTCACTACGGGGCTTGGCCTTGGGGACACTACAGAAGGTCTCACTCAACACAACAAGGTGATCAAGACGTATGGGAAAACAAAGGCCATGGGAGTCAACAATCATCGAGCTAGGCTAAGAAAAGTTCAGTCATCAATCTAACATTTAACCTACTTACCTAATCAACATGCAGATCCAAGCAAAAACCTACAACATCTATTATACATAATGAAAAGATAGTATCATTGCCTGATCGTCCGCTCTGAGTAACATCCGCGTGCTCCATGCATCTCCCGCTCATCGACTGTCGAGACTTCACCGATACCTCCCAGCAAATCCTAGGGGTACTCTTCTTTCCCCTTAGCCCCCCGAGCCACAAAGGGGCCACACACACTATCTAGAGGTTCGTCTAGCTCTTAGCTCGCCTTGCAAGGCCGAGCTACCACTCCTCTCCAAGCTGGGTATCCAAACTCCCACAAGTAAATCAGTCAAGTAGATATTTTGGCAGCGTAACGTTACACAAACAGAAGATTCCTTCATCCTTCTCCTTCCTTAATTTTATAGAGTTTCGAACTTCCTTTCTTTCCTAAAATCTCATTTAATTAAAGTTTTAAAAATAAATTCCTAAAAATTCCTCTCCGTACAGGTGTCCCCCATCCCCTACATTCCTCCATAAATTAATTTCTTTAATTAAATATTTATCTTTATTTCTCTCACTCACCTAGAGTTTCTCCTAGAATCACTCCTAGGTGTCCCCAAATTCTCTTGCAGGTTTTAATAGCTTTCCCTTTTATTAAATTGCTAATTCAGTTTAAAATTAGAACCTCTTAAATGGTAGATTCTTTACTAAGTTGACTTTCCGCTTTTTCCCTTAAGTTCCTCCTTTTTTCCCTTTTTATGTTACCTCTTTTCCCTAGTTTCCCCTTTTTTTTATTTTCCCTCTTTCCCCTTTTACTTAGAACTCAAAAAGGCAAGTGTGAAATTCACCCTTTTTCCATTTTCTTATTTAATTACTATACTTTAATTTATTAAGGTAATAAAATAATTAATTCCCTTTTAAATTTTAATCTAACAAAATTTTACCCCTTTTTATGAATAAATTAAATCTCTTACTCCCTTCATGTTGCAAGATTTAACGAAGATCATAATTATAATTAAGTTGTTTTTATTTTTATTATTTTTATTACTATTTTTTTTTCCAAAGACAAAATTTTACCACTAGCGTAATTTAGACTTAGGCCTTAAATTTCATACTAGGCGATTTTTAGTTAGGGAATTTGTTTTTAAAAATTACTTAACATGTTATTTGTCTTAGGGCCATCTAGGTTCATTCCTCTATCATCAACAATGCGACGTGCCCTTCAGGACACACTAGGTGCTCCAAGGATGCCACTCGCCTCATCTGTTCCCTTGCACGATGTGCCCTTCAGGATGCACCACGTGCTCCAAGGGTCCCACTCGCCTCTTGAATTATTTGGTAGACATCAATAACCCCTGGAGTCAACACTCCGCTAGGTGAAATTGTGGGAGAATAAGGGCTTCTAAGGAATAAGGCCCCCGCCTTATTGCACAGCCCTTAGAATCATCGTGAGCGACTGTCGTAGTCTTCCGTCACGACATCGTGGGTCCTCTCCAACTAGGTAATTGTTAACCTACAGTTCGAGCCACGACGGGAGTGCTAGTAGGTTGTGGCAGGGTTGTTGTCCATACATCTTCCTCAACCTCTCTGGTAGACGTGCGTGACCCCTTTACTCCATATGTGAGTCTGGTTGACAAGCTATCGTTAGCCTGCATCATCAAAAAATCATGTCAGAACATATCCATATCATATCATCCATTCATATGCACTAATATCACAGTAAAACAATCAATCTCCAATGACACACTCCCTGACTCGATCCAGAGTCCAAGGCATTCCATCGATGCCTCGGCATCCTCTAGGTCTGTAATCCCGCAAACTCAGTAAAATTGAGTCAATAACACCTGTCTTTGTCAAAGCAATAAAACAACATGTCATCAAACCATAGCGCCTCATAATCAAAATCAAACGTTTTAACAACATAAAAATCCAGATCACTTGTGAGCAAGTGTACTCAAATAATAAGCTCCCTCAGTGCACCAGAGAGGGATGTTATATACACCCCCTCTTGGTCTAAACTTTGTCCCGAAGTTTCACAGTATAAATGTCGAAATAAAGTGTATCACAGTATCATATGTCTATCTATCAAACAAAAATGGAAACTATTAGTGCATACCATATGCGTCCTCCCAGGTCGCTGAGTGCGGACTATAATTGTTCCATTGGACCTTGACCTACTCTATCATTCAACATCGTAGCTGTCGAAGGCGATGATCCAAGATGCAGACCGCCTCAGCCGTGAGGGATCCCTTGTCCGAAACCTTCAAGGAACTCATGTCAATAACATGTGTATGATCACTAATATAATGTCTCAAACAGATATATGAAAAACATCATGCATATGCCTCAAAGAATTGGGCAAGGCTATTCAATATGCTAGGGGGGCCTTTCTCTCCACAATCTCGAAAGGTCCCACGAACCTAGGAGAGAGTTTATATCCCGTCCCAAACTTGATCGAACTCTTATGCAGTTTAACCCACAAGAATATTCGATCGTCGACCTCGTATCTACGGTCGAGACGGTGCACATCGACATAACTCTTATGTCAATCCTGTGCTTCTTTATTGCTTTTTCTTATTGTTTGTATTTTCTCTTCCATTTCTTGGATCGCTTCTGGTCCCACCAGGACCCTATCCTCAAGCCGATCCCAACTCAAGGGCGTCCGACATGGTCGCTCGTAAAGAAACTAGAAAGGTGCCATCTTAATGGTGCTTTGGTAACTATTGTTGTAAGACAATTCCACTAGTGGCAATAATTCTTCCCAATGCTTCTGTTGGTCCATTACGTACATGCGCAACATGTCCTCCAAGGTTTGGTTCATTCGTTCGGTCTACCCGTCAGTCTCTGGGTGGTACGCAATACTAAAGTTAAGTTGGGTTCCCAAGGCCTCTTGGAAACTCATCCAAAATCATCCAGTAAACACCGATCCTCGATCAGATATAATCCTCTTAGGCACACCATGCAGCCTCACAATATCATTGATGAAAACTCTATCTATGTCGGGTGCCTGATACATTGTACGCACAGGAATAAAGTGAGCACTCTTCGTTAGAGTGTCTCCTTGCCTTTAGTGGCAGTCTGACAATAAAACCCATCGAAATAACCTCCCATTTCGATTCTAGAATAGCATGTGGTTGTAGTAATCCTACTGGGTTTCTATGTTTAGCCTTCATCTACTAAAGTTCTAGACATATGGCCACATAGTTGACTATGTCTGCCTTCATTCCCTTCCAGAAGAATAAGGGTTTAAGGTCTTCCCTCATCTTCGTGACTCCCGGGTGAGCCATGTAAACTGCTCTATGAGCCTTGCTCAGTATCAACATCCTCAACTCGTCGTTCGGTGGTACGTAGATCCAATTTTTAAATATCAATAAACCATCGCTATCAAACCAAAATCTTGCAAATCGTGGTACCATCTTTGTGTTTTGTCCGAAAAAAAACCCTTGACCTCTTTGTACCAGTCATCATCATGCTGTAAAGTTAGAATCTTTTCACATAGATTTGTCTGAAGAGATAGTACCGAAAAGATGCATGGTCTCTGACTCAATGCATCTGCCACTCGGTTCATCTTTCCCTTTATGCAAGTAATCTCAAAGTCATACTCGCTAAGCAATTCCGACCAATGTCGTTGTCACGCGTTCAGGTCGCTTTGCATAAATATGTGTTGTAGTCCACAAAGGTCAGTCCTTAGTTCAATTTCATCCAACAAGGTAGTGTCTCCAAACCGTCAAGGCATGTACGATGGCTAACAACTCCAAATTGTGCGTCGCATAGTTCTCCTCATGCCTTCTCAGTGTTCTCGAAAAGTAAGTGATCACTCATTCCTCTTGCAGCAAGATTCTGCCTAAGCCTTCCTTGGATGCGTTAGTGCATACCAAGAAGTCCACTTCCATGTCCGGGACCTTTACTATCGATGTTGTTGTCAACAACTCCTTGAGCCTCTGAAATGCTCCCATGCATTTCTCGGTCCCAACAAACTTCTTGTTCTTCTTCTGCAATCTCCGCGATCGGATTTGCTATGTTTGAAAATCCCTCGACGAACTGTCGATAGTATCCTGTTAAACCCATGAAGCTATGCACTTCTGGGACATTTGTTGGTGCAGGCCATTCCATGATAGCCTCGACCTTAGATGGATCCATGTCAATACCTTCGTCAAAGATGACATGACCTAAGTAGTGAATCTTCAATTGATAAAAAGGCATTTGGACAAATTCCCATACCATTTGTGCTCTCACAGACACTGTAGTACCAAATGCAAGTGCTCTTCATGCTCCTCCATCATCCGAGAGTAAATCAAAATATCGTTAATGAATACTTGGACGGACTTATCCAAGTACTAGCGGAACACCGCATTTATCAAACTCATAAATACCCCTGGGGCGTTTGTCAGTCCAAATGGTAAAACAATAAACTCGTAATGTCCAAACCTCGTCTTAAAATGCGGTCTTTGGGACATCATCCTCCTTGATCCGTAACTGGTGATACCCTGATCGCAAATCGATCTTGGAGATCACTGTCGCGCTCTTCATTTGATCGAACAGATCATCAATTCTTGGCAACGGATATTAATTCTTGACCCTCGCTTTGTTCAATTAACGATAGTCAATGAAGAGCCTCCATGACCCATCCTTATTTCGTATGAAAATAACAGGTGCACCCCATGGTGACACACTAGGACGTATCATTCCTAGGTCCAACAGCTCTTTCAGTTGCATTTTCAACTCTCATAACTTTGGGGTCAACGTCCGATAACGCATTCTTGCTATCGGTTCAGTTCCCAATTTTAGGTCTATGGTAAGTTCCAATTCCCTCTTTGAGAGCATCCCAGGTACCTCCTTCAGAAAAATGTCATAAAACTCTGTCACGACTGGAAGGTGTTCTAGACCTTCTGCTTCTCCCTTCTTGTTCAACGCAAGGATCACATAAAGCTTGCACCACTTGCGCAAGTTCTTCTATAGCCACAAGGAAGCGGTGAATGTCAGGGAAACTCCCTGGTTCAGACCTACAATCATGCGTCTTTGTTCCTCATCATCGACCAAGCTCAACCATTTTATCTTACAACTGAGTATCGCCTCATGTGATTCCAACCAGTCTGTATCAATCGCAACGTCATAATATCCGCAGATCGTGATGTACAGGCTGGCCCTAGTAACAAACTCTCCCAGGTTAAGGGTACCACCCATGACCCTTCCCCAACCTTTGGTTTGGCTCCCGAGGCCATCTCTATGAAGCTAAACTCATCCTGTTCGATTTCCTTTACCTTAATCCTTTAACACTGCACCAGGAATGAAACTCTTGGTATCACTAGGATCTATCAAGCCAAAGGGTATGGTCAGTGACACTACCTAACATCTAGAACATAGTTGATGGGTGCTCTGCCTGGCAGTTAGTCACCACTACAAGAATCTGATGGGCCTTGCCCAACTCCCATGGTAGTGGGTTCGACTGATCCAGATGCTCTGACCCCTTCCTCTAGGCAATAAAGTTGGTGATGTGGCTCCCCGCAACCCCACACACCTTCTTCGGTCTAGTAATGTTGGTACCTGAAGTAGAAGCTGAATCCTAATGCTAAGTTCAACACAAACTTGTTGACCTTAAGTTCCTTGGTAAGGGTGTGGAGTAGATTGAAACAACTCCAAAAATAGGCCTCATACTCAGGCACTGTACGACTGCCTTGTCGCAAGTCATCGAACTCGTTGAGTTGATGCTCAACAAATTCCTTATAAAGATACCTCTCCTGGAACTGTCCCTCGAACAGTTCCTATGACACATCACTGATGACCACGTTCAAAAGTGGCAGGAGCATTTTTTGCCATAAAAGAGTGCTCCCCTCAGTCGAAGGACCACCATGCATACCTTCAAGCTGGAGGTCATAATCATGAAGCGTGAAGCACAACGCCTTGCTCTACAACCATGCCTCGACGACACAGCCATCACTGACACTCATTGACTCGAGAACTCAACTCTCTCGAGTTTTCGGTGGATGCTAACGGTACTAGCTAGGGTGCGTTGTGGACCCTTAGGGGTATAGGTGCCCTGGCCTCATCTCAGTACTGATGGTGAATCAAGGCCCTTGAAATTACCTATAAGGTCCTTTTCAGACCACCATCATCCCTTACTACAAGTGAATCTAGCCCAAGGACTTGTTCCTCCCTTTGGGGGTCAAACTCTGAGGGCGCAAAAGTTCTAGAGGCGTCGCACTTCCATCCACAATACCTCGCTGTGAATATCTACGGTGTTATCTAATAGTGATTATCACAAGGGAAAGTTAAATTTTTAAATAGTATTAGGTTAAGATTCAAGGGTTTACTAAAGTGGAAAGCATGGCGATCCACAGTCGCAAGGTTGAACCCGCTCTGATACCATATGTAACGGCCCCATTATTATGCCAACAAGAAGAATTTATTTTATTTTTGTTTCAGGAGATAAGAGGCAAGAAATCAACATTCTAGAAGCCATAACAACAAGGGTTTGGAAAATTTGCGAAGGTTCCAAAATAAAAATATAATGGATCCGAACCATTTCACATTATTATATATTTGCAGAAATATACAAAGTAGGGCATGCCAGATTAGGAGTTAAAATTAACTCAGATATATTCCTGCTTACTCAAAATTAGGCAAGATTTTATACTGCAGTACATAACCGAAACAATAGCTCGAGATTTATAATAACATAACCCAAATTAATTTGGATCTCTCCAGTTTTCATATGCATAAAATTTAATCATAATTTAAATTGAAAAAAAACACATTTAAAAAGGTTTATATTTATCTTTCTTTATAAAGAATTTGATGTTATATAAAAATTTATGAAATTTATATTTTATAAGAAATTGATTTTTTTCATAATTTTGATCTTCCATTCTTCACTTATAACCAGGGATCACGATTTCTCTTTCAACAAAATATAAAAAAAAAACTAAAATGAAATAAGGGAAAACATAGAAAAATTGAAAAGTTTCTATTTATTTTTTTAAATAAAGAATAACATGTACATCACTCATAATTATTTTTTTAATTGGGCTCTTAATACAGGATAAACAATAATTGATAATAAAATAGGTATTGCAATTTTTACTTATTTTTACTCTATAATTTTGTTATAATAATAATAATTTAAATAGATCACAACTAAATCAGAGACTCAGCTATTTGATTGGTAAGGTTTATAAAGATATACATTCTTTACCCTATCTTCCCCTGACTTATAAATTGTAATAGTAAACTCTAAATATCATTCAACAACTGCATATTACAATTTTAATAATTTAAACATATAATTCCAAACATCTATAACAATCCTAATTAAACTAAAAAAAAATCTCACCAAAACTAAAATAAAACATTAACTTACTCCATTAAAAATTCATCTAAACCCATTTTTTAAACAAACAAGTTTACGCATGTCCATTCATATCTTTCACAAAATGTTATTCCTATTGCCCAATAACCTTCCACCAACAATTCACCCTACAGACATATGCAGCGGCCACATGATCTTGAATCCGAAAAACTAAGTCGAGTCTGCCCAGCGTGATTCATGGCGTTTGCCAACGAAAATAATATGGGGATTTGACATTACTTGCCTTTGCTGCCATGATTCTCAGTGAAGGGTCGCACTATCGACCACCATGCAGAAGTAAACCAAAGACAATACATTTAACATAAGTAAACCGAAGGCTTACCTCGAAGACATTTAAGCACGTAATATTTAACTGGTTGTTGTCAATCCTGACAAGATCATCATTGTCCAAGGGCTGGGAAAAAGGCAGTGACTCACAGCCAATAGTAATTGGCTGACTGAGGCAAGGGTAGATTATCGTTTGTAAAATTTAAAAATAGGGGTATCGTTGCTAAGGGAAAAACTCAATGCTAAAGACTTTCGGCAACCACAGTCATGACGTAAAATTACCACCTGTCTACAATAATTAATGCTAACAGAATTGAAGGTCAGTCACAACCTACATCATTAGCGCTGTCATTACACAGCTAAATCACAGTCACACGAAATACCTGATTTCCATTCTAAAAGAAATAAATGGCAATTTCTCCAAGAGACCAAGGCATGTTTAGCAGTAGTTTAAAAGCGAAAACGCAGTCATCTACAGGTGAATCACCAGGCAACAACTGCATTCTCAAGGCCAAATGGTTTTAATGAAAAATCACAGTCATCTAATCATGGAAAAATTTGAGGCATTCCAGTCGCAATGTCGTTAAGGATTAGAACAATAATTAGGATCTAAGGGGCGACAACACGGTCAACTTTTAACCAGCAGAAACGTTGAACCAAGACTCAACAGAAGCAAAATCATTGTTGTTAATAAAACCCCACCTAGCCAAAAAGCACACCACTCACACGTAAAAAACGCCCTTTCACAGTATCCCTACATAGTAAAAGATTTTGCCCACCAGACACCACCGTTGCCGCTAAAACGATGTTTCATGCTATCGCTATCCATCAAATGTAAATCAACATTTGTACTTTAGCTAATAATTTGTGAGTTTAACAGTACCAATGTTGTCTAGTTAGAGGAATTTTGCAAATTTAAATATAATAATGGTTTAGTTTAATAATGAGAGTGTTGAGTGAGAACATGGCAATTGTTGTGTAAGACACCAAGAAAACGCCTCCCTAAAATGTAACAACGCAGTTCCTATATATTACAATGGAAGTCATTATATCAAGAAAACACAGTCAATAGTTTACACTATAGCCAATCATATGAAATCGCAGTCAAATTACCCAACCAAGTACTGAAGTTCCTCAAAATTTGTCGAGACAAAAGGCAGAGAAAATAAACCAAGCAAGCAGAGAGTTATAAATGCAAAGCCCAATACAACATGGAGATCAAACACAGTTATGTTTATAAAACATCGAGAGTATTATTTCCATGGAATGCCATAAATGCCGAGCTAGACTATCCAGGAGTGTATTGAGACTCAGAGTCAAATTTAGGGGATAGGAAAGATAATGGTGGAAATTCTCAACCCAAAAAGGCACCATGACCAATAATTAGCCAACGACAGAGGTAGCCGACGGATGGGTTCGTCCTTCGCTTCACCATCCTTGCACAGAAAAGAAGGGCATTGAGATCTATAGGTCTTTTAACGCTAAGGCGACGATCATAGATTAGGTTCCTGGACAACTGCTCAGGTGAGGACTGGTGGGCTAGGGATGAAGGCTAAACAACAAAGAAGGTGTAGCGCCCCTTTTCTGGCTACTAAGGCTTAATTGCTCTTAAAAGGAAACTTTAACACCACTCTATACATAACTCATACAGGTATTATAATCCCATTCATTTAAACAAATAAACACCTTCTACATCGAGTATTCATATGAATTACTACCATAATCAACAATCAATTCTACTTAATATTAATTCATATACACAACGAAATTCATGATAACATAAGCTGCAGAGTCCTGCAAAACATGACTAAGGCATAATCAGATACTTATCCTTTAACAGTGGTAGATTCCACCAACCAAGTGCAGGCCTTCCATGAACCTCCCAGCCTTAGACCACACTGCTCATCAGCTCAGTAGTGGGTCACCCCCGAGCTGAGACTAAGCTCCACCCCAAGGCAAGGAATACTAGGCTAGGCTGAGGTTACAGGGAAAACATCACATAAAATCTGGAAGGATTCTTCCCAGGATGCCATCTTACGCCCACTACTATCAGACTCTCATTCCCCACATGCTTGTTCCACCCGAGAGTATACGCCTTCACAAGCACAGTCCATCGGTGTTAACCTCCCCCTCCGGGTCTCGGCAACAAGTCAGATTAGGAAGTCTCAGAGCCCGAAGCTGGTGCTGGAAACTCTCTGGAGGAAACCTCTTGCAACAACATCCACCTCCCTCACCTAGAGAGAGATCACACACATGCTCAATCACAACTTGCATTGGCCATCAAGCCATGCACAGTCCAACTATGCGTGGTTACCATAGCCAACTGGAAATACAAACACGACCTCTCAAACAGGCTCAAAAATGGCTCAAGGCCTCACAGTGATGGTCCATAGGCATGCATGATGAGTAACTCTTGCAGGGGTCGACACAGACTCCACGACTCAGAATGGAGGGTGAGACCGACTCTTCAGAACAACACAAGCTTTCCCACTAGTTCAACAATGGTGGAATGGTTCAGGGTCTCAGCTTCAGAACAGAGCCTCCATGCATAGGTTTGATCAGTCAGATAGAGGATGTGCACGGACTATCAAAGACAATACCAGGTTCTCAACTCTCGAAAACGCATGAGGTATTTCTGCAGAGGTTGGGTTGGTCGTACTATTCAATGCTCCCTACATGCTAAGGTAGTCGGGTGGAATGTAGGAGAGAGAGCCTCCATGGCTTACCTCGTCTGTTTTATTTGCATGCATTAGGGTGGAGACTTGTCACCCTTGAAACTGCATGCATTCCTCAGCATGCATTACCTTTCTTCTGGTTAGGAACTTAGGATAAAAAATAAATGGCACATGTTGTTTTGGAATAATAATAAAATATTATTCCCAGGCTTAAGCCCCCTAGGCTCAACACTTAGCCCCTTTTCCCACCTTCCAACCCCTAATTCCTTGCCCACTCTATGGATGCTTAGTCCCCCTTCACTCATTCATCGTGGTCGGTCTGCACATGGAGGTGTTTATATTTATTAATTGTTCTGCGCGATTGCATATACAACAGCAGCCTCCTGGCCTTCAACACTTAGGCTCCCTGGCCTAACAACACATAATCCTCCAGCTTATAAGAACTCGGATCACCAACCTATAAATCATAATTACATTTCTTTTCAGAACATGGTTCACTACGGGGCTCGGCCTTGGGGACACTACAATCCCCCTCCCCTTATTTTTGCACTGTCCTCAGTGCAACTTTACATAGCATCTGCAAGCTTTTCAAAAATCTTCAAAAAGATGTGGGTACTCTGCTCGCATAACATCTGTATGCTCCCATGTCATGTCCTTGGGACCGTACTAGGTCCACTGGACCCTTACAATCTCCATAGCTCGATTCCGGAGTTTTTTTATTTTCCTGTCCAATATGCGCACAGGATGCACTTGCAAAACACTTTCTGGTTCCACCTGAATCATATTCCAATCGATTACATGATTAGCATTAGGTATATATATTTCTTAAGTAATGAAATATGAGACATCTTAGGTACAATCATGGATGCAGTAATGCAACCATATATGCAATGTATATGTATGTATATACAAACAAATTCAATAACATTAAAATTGTATACAACATACACAACATAGAATAAATAGAGAATTGTACTTATCTTTTGATTGAGAGACCTTCCACCCCGTAGCAGAGCTATGAATCCATCGGGCAATGGCTTCCCAAGATAGCCATGGTCCACAATCCTTATCGACATGGTCTAGGCCAAGGTACCAGACCTCAGCAACACTCCAACCATTCAAACCTCGGCAGTACTCCAACCAACGGTCTCTCATTCCCCACATGCCTATCCACCCAAAAGTATACACCTTCACAAGCATAGTCCATCGGTGCTACACCTCCCTTCCTTGGCATTGGCAACAGGCCTGACCGGAAGTCTTAGAGAACCGTGGCTCCAGGACTTCCAACTGCCCTCAAAGGTTTCCAAGAAGCATCTTCCCAAGATACTCTTTGTAGCCAACATTTTAACTTTTATCAACATCATCTCATCTGCATCAACCACATGCAGTTATCATG
>JZKD02S1640226.1:239136-256535 GCA_000966675.3 Picea glauca | reverse complement strand
TGCTTATTTATTACTGCTCATTATTGGATAATAATTCTACATTGATATAACATTTGAAAAAAAAGGATTAAAATTACGTTATTACTGATTCACCCCCCCTCTCAGTAATCCAACACTCTTCTCGACCCACTAGCACGTGGTACATCTCCATGTGTCCACATCCATTCCTAGAAAAATCCAACGATCAGATCTTTCTCAGATCTACGGTGCAGATCCTTTCGGTGTTTCGGGGTTTCGGGTGTCGGAAGTTCGTGCATCCACACATCTTGAACTTCCATTTTCCAAAATCACAAATTCATTGTCTACTAACTTACTTGATCCAATAGGCAAGTTCTTCTCCCACGATCTATGGTCTAGATTGTTTAAGGATTTCGGGTTTCGAAGGTGTTCAACTCTTCTCACCTCCCATCTCCCAGAACGTCGATTTTTTCCTCAATCATACCTGCTACCTCAATCAACTTTTCCGTTGATTTCTGCATAATCAACAACCCCGAATTACCGATGGAGGCCTAGCGCAAGCTATATCTTTGTCTCTCTCTCTCTGTTCCCATGTGATCGCGGGTCATGATCATGGTTCAAATAAACACAGTGCCTCTTTGTATTTCGTGCCCCAACTTAAAGCTGACATCTCTTCCTCACATCGGATGGTCGTTACAGACCCGGAGATTCTCCGAAAGAATTCTCGTCCATTCATCGGGTTTATCATCACGAGAGTCTAAACTCTCGATCATGGAATTCCCAAATTCTTGATCCCTGGTTTCCCAACGCAGTTAATCTCTCAACATGTAACCTATGTCCATCGGACGGTTTAGATCTATCCCAGGGTTTTCACCACGAAAAATCCCGAGCCCTCGTCATCAGGATTCCTGATTTTCCGAAATGGGTAATCTCACGACACGTGGCCTTCGTCGTTTGGATGGTCTAGATCTATTTCGGGGCTTTTGTCCCTATTCAATGGGGTTTTAACCCTCAGATATCTCCTGACATATCCAACGGCTGTCGGGTTTTTCAGCCGAGATCTGATGACTCAAACGGTTCCTAACTAACTCGGGATTTCGCGTATCGCTATTTCCACACTCCTGTGCAATTTCCAAAGGGCTTTAAACCCCGTGCACACTTTCCAGATCTAATGGTCACGAGAGTTCACCTTCCCTCCCGAACAAATCCTAAAGCTCCTACACTTCTGGTGTGGAGTCCTCTCTCCCTCTGGACTTATACCACATTGGCGACAGTTTCATAACACTGTTATACCTCCTGAGATTAAAAAACTCGTCAAGTAACTCCTTGACACTTTGGAGCAAACCAGGGTCCTAAATTGGCCTTTCAGACCCAATTTCCCCTCGCATTCTCAGTCCAAAGACTGCTCCACTGGCCCATCTAGGCTCAGTGTCAAAACCTTGGCTCTGATACCAAATTATAGCACCCCTTTTCTGGCTACTAAGGCTTAATCACTCTTAAAAAGAAACTTTAACACCACTCTATACATAACTCATACAGGTATTATAATCCCATTCATTTAAACAAATAAACACCTTCTACACAGAGTATTCATATGAATTACTACCATAATCAACAATCAATTCTACTTAATATTAATTCATATACACAGCGGAATTCATGATAACATAAGCAACACAGTCCTGCAAAACATGAGTAAGGCATAATCAGATACTTATCTTTTAACAGTGGTAGATTCCACCAACCAAGTGCAGGCCTTCCACGAACCTCCCAGCCCTAGACCACACTGCTCGTCAACTCAACAGTGGGTCACCTTCGAGCTGGGACTAAGCTCCACCCCAAGGCAAGCAATCCTAGGCTAGGCTGAGGTTATAGGGAAAACATCACATAAAATATGGAAGGATTCTTCCCAGGTTGCCATCTTACGCCCACTACTATCACACTCTCATTCCCCACATGCTTGTTCCACACGAGAGTATACACCTTCACAAGCACAGTCCATCGGTGCTAACCTCCCCCTCTGGGTCTCGACAACAGGCTAGATCAGGAAGTCTCAGAGCCTGAAGCTAGTGCTGGACACTCTCTGTAGGAAACCTCTTCCAACAACATCCACCTCCCTCACCTAGAGAGAGATCACACATAGGTTCAACCACAACTTGCACTGGCCATCAAGCCACGCATATTCTAGCTCTGCATGGTTACCATAGCCAACTGGAAATAAAAACACGACCTCTCAAACAGGCTCAACAATGGCTCGAGGCCTCATAGTGATGGTTCACAGGAATGCGTGATGAGTAACTCCTACAAGGGTCGACACAAACTCCACGACTCAGAACGGAGGGTGAGACCGTCTCTTCAGAACAACATAGGCTTTCCTATTGGCTCAACAATGGTGGAATGGTTCAAGGTCTCGGCTTCGGAACAAAGCCTCCATGCATAGGTTCGATCAATCAGACAGAGGATGTGCATGGAATACCAAAGACAATACCGGGTTCTCAACTCTCAGAAATGCACGAGGTATTTCTACAGAGGTTGGGTTGGTCGTACTGTTTAGCTCTCCCTACACACTCAGGTAGTCGGGTGGAATGGAGGAGAGAGAGCCTCCATGGCTTACCTCGTCTGTTTTATTTACATGCATTACGGTGGACACTTGTCACCCTTGAAACTGCATGCGTTCCTTGGCATGCATTACCTTTCTTATGGTTACGAACTTAGGATAAAACATAAATGGCACATGTTCTTTTGGAATAATAATAAAATATTATTCCCAGGCTTAAGCCCCCTAGGTTCAACACTTAGCCCCTTTTCCCACCTTCCAGCCCCTAATTCCTTGCCCACTCTATGGATGCTTAGTCCCCCTTCACTCATTCATCATGGTCTGTCTGCACATGGTGGTGTTTATATTTTATTAATTGTTCTGGGCGATTACATATACAACAGCAGGCTCCTGGCCTTCAACACTTAGGCTCCCTGGCCTAACAACACATAAGCCTCCAGCTTATAAGAACTCATCTCACTAGCCTATAAATCATAATTACAATTCTTTTCAGAACATGGTTCACTACGGGGCTCGGCCTTGGGGACACTACAGAAGGTCTCACTCAACACAGGAAGGTGATCTAGACGTATGGGAAAACGAAGGCCATGGGAGACAATAGTCGTCCAACTAGGTAGAGAAAAGTTCAGTCATCAATCTAACATTTAACCTACTTACCTAATCAACATGCAGATCCAAGCAAATACCTACAACATCTATTATACAGAATGACAAGATAGTATCATTGCCTAACCGTCCGCTCTGAGTGACATCCGCGTGCTCCATGCATCTCCCGCTCATCAACTGTCGATACTTCACCGGTACCTCCCATCCAATGCTAGGGGTACTCGTATTCCCCCTTAGCCCCCCGATCCACAAAGGGGCTACACACACTATCTAGAGGTTCGTCTAGTTCTTAGCTCGCCTTGCAAGTTCGAACTACCACTCCTCTCCAAGCTGGGTATCCCAACTCCCACAAGTAAATCAGTCAAGTAGATATTTTTGCAGCATAACGTTACACAAATAGAATATTCCTTCATCCTTCTCCTTCTTTCATTTTATAGAGTTTCTAACTTCCTTTCTTTCCTAAAATCTCATTTAATTAAAGTTTTAAAAATAAATTCCTAAAAATTCCTCTCCGTACAGGTGTCCCCCATCTCCTACATTCCTCCATAAATTAATTTCTTTAATTAAATATTTATCTTTATTTCTCTCACTCACCTAGAGTTTCTCCGAGAATCACTCCTAGGTGTCCCCAAATTCTCTTACAGGTTTTAATAGCTTTCCCTTTTATTAAATTGCTAATTCAGTTTAAAATTAGAACCTC
This sequence comes from Picea glauca, assembly GCA_000966675.3. Lineage (NCBI taxonomy): Eukaryota > Viridiplantae > Streptophyta > Pinopsida > Pinales > Pinaceae > Picea > Picea glauca. The sequence goes on along the minus strand of JZKD02S1640226.1, from coordinate 252,714 downwards.
TTAAATGGTAGATTCTTTACTAAGTTGACTTTCCGCTTTTTCCCTTAAGTTCCCCCTTTTTTCCCTTTTTATGTTACCTCTTTTCCCTAGTTTCCCCTTTTTTTTATTTTCCCTCTTTCCCATTTTACTTAGATCTCAAAAAGGCAAGTGTGAAATTAACCCTTTTTCCGTTTTCTTATTTAATTACTATACTTTAATTTATTAAGGTAATAAAATAATTAATTCCCTTTTAAATTTTAATCTAACAAAATTTTACCCCTTTTTATGAATAAATTAAATCTCTTACTCCCTTCATGTTGCAAGATTTAACGAAGATCATAATTATAATTAAGTTGTTTTTATTTTTATTATTTTTATTACTATTTTTTTTTTCGAAGACAAAATTTTACCACTAGCGTAATTTAGACTTAGGCCTTAAATTTCGTACTAGGTGATTTTTAGTTAGGGAATTTGTTTTTAAAAATTACTTAACATGTTATTTGTCTTAGGGCCATCTAGGTTCACTCATCTATCCTCAAAAATGTGACGTGCCCTTCAGGACACACTAGGTGCTCCAAGGTTGCCACTCACCTCATATGTTCCCTTGCACGATGTGCCCTTCAGGACACACCACGTGCTCCAAGGGTGCCACTCGCCTCTTGACTAATTTGGTAGACATCAATAACCCCTGGAGTCAACACTCCGCTAGGTGAAATTGTGGGAGACTAAGGGATTCTAAGGAATAAGGCCCCCGCCTTATTGCACGACCCTTAGAATCATCGTGAGTGACTGTCGTAGTCTTCCCTCACGGCATCGTGGTTCCTCTCCAACTAGGTAATCATTAACCTACAGTTCAAGCCACGACGGGAGTGCTAGTAGGTTGTCGCAGGGTTTTCGTCCACACATCTCCCTCAACCTCTCTGGTAGACGTGCGTGACCCCTTTACTCCATATGTGAGTCTGGTCGGCAAGCTATCGTTAGCCTGCATCATCAAAAATTCATGTCAAAACATATCCATATCATATCATCCATTCAGATGCACTAATATCACAGTAAAACAATCAATCTCCAATGACACACTCCATGACTCGATCCAGAGTCCAAGGGGTTTCATCGATGCCTCGACATCCTCTAGGTCCATAATCCTGCAAACTTAGTAAAATTGAGTCAATAAAACTTGTCTATGTCAAAGAAATAAAACAACATGTCATCAAACCATAGCGCCTCATAATCAAAACCAAAAGTTTTAACAACATAAAAATCCAGATCACTTGCGAGCAAGTGTCCTCAAATAATAAGCTCCCTCAGTGCACCAAAGTGGGATGTTATATACACCCCCTCTAGTCGATATGCCACGGGACCCTTTCTCTCCACAATCTAGAAAGGTCCCACGAACCTAGGAGAGAGTTTATATCCCCTACCAAACTTGATCGAACTCTTATGCAGTTTAACCCGCAAGAATATTCGATCATCGACCTCGTATCTATGGTCGAGACGGTGCACATCGACATAACTCTTATGTCAATCCTGTGCTTCTTTACTGCTTTGTCTTATTGTTTGTATTTTCTCTTCCATTTCTTGGATCTCTTCTGGTCCCACCAGGACCCTATCCTCAAGCTGATCCCAACTCAGGGGCGTCCGACATGGTCGCCTGTAAAGAAACTCGAAAGGTGCCATCTTAATGGTGCTTTGGTAACTATTGTTGTAAGAGAATTCCACAAGTGGCAAGAATTCTTCCCAATGCTTTTTTTGGTCCATTACATACATGCACAACCTGTCCTCCAAGGTTTGGTTCATTCATTCGGTCTGCCCGTCAGTCTCCGGGTGGTACGCAATACTAAAGTTAAGTTGGGTTCCCAAGGCCTCTTGGAAACTCGTCCAAACTTGTCCAGCAAACACCGATCCTCGATCAGATATAATCCTCTTAGGCATGCCATGTAGCCTCACAATCTCACTGATGAAAACTCTATCTATGTCAAGTGCCTGATACATTGTACGAACAGGAATAAAGTGAGCACTCTTCGTTAGAGTGTCTACTAATACGAAAATCGAGTCATGTCTCCTTGCTGTCAGTGGCAGTCCGACAATAAAACCCATCGAAATAACCTCCCATTTTGATTCTGGAATAACATGTGGTTGTAGTAATCCTACTGGGTGTCTATGTTTAGCCTTCATCTACTAAAGTTCTAGAGATATGGCCACATAGTTGACTATGTCTCCCTTCATTCCTTTCCAGAAAAATAAGGGTTTAAGGTCTTCCCTCATCTTCGTGACTCCCAGGTGAGCCATGTAAACTTCTCTATGAGCCTTGCTCAGTATCAACATCCTCAAATCGTCATTCGGTGGTACGTAGATCTGATTTTTAAATATCAATAAACCGTCACTATCAAACCAACATCCTGCAAATCGTGGTACCATCATTGTGTTTTGTCCGAAAAAAAACTCTTGACCTCTTTGTACCAGTCATCATCACGCTGTAAAGTTAGAATCTTTTCACATAGATTCGTCGGAAGAGATAGTACCGAAAATATGCATGGTCTCTGACTCAATTCATCTGCCACTTGGTTCATATTTCCCTTTATGCAAGTAATCTCAAAGTCATACTCGCTAAGCAATTCCGACCAATGTTGTTGTCACGCGTTCAGGTCGCTTTGCATAAATATGTGTTGTAGTCCACAAAGGTCAGTCCTTAGTTCAATTTCATCCAACAAGGTAGTGTCTCCAAACCGTCAAGGCATGTATGATGGCTAACAACTCCAAATTGTGTGTCGCGTAGTTCTCCTCATGCCTTCTCAGTGTTCTTGAAAAGTAAGCGATCACTCATTCCTCTTGCAGCAAGACTCCACCTAAGCCTTCCTTGGATGCGTTAGTGCATACCAGGAAGTCCACATCCATGTCCAGGACATTTAGTATCGACGTTGTTTTCAACAACTCCTTGAGCCTCTAAAATGCTCCCGTGCATTTCTCGGTCCCAACAAACTTCTTTTTCTTCTTCTGCAATCTCCGCGATCGGATTTTCTATCTTTGAAAATCCCTCGACGAACTGTCAATAGTATCCTGTTAAACCCATGAAGCTATTCACTTCCGAGACATTTGTCGGTGCAGGCCATTCCATGATAGCCTCGACCTTAGATGGATCCATGTCGATACCTTTGTCAGAGATGACATGACCTAAGTAGTGAATCTTCAATTGATAAAAAGGCATTTGGACAACTTCCCATACCATTTGTGCTCTCACAGACACTGTAGTACCAAGTGCAAGTGCTCGTCATGCTCCTCCATCATCCGAGAGTAAATAAAAATATCATCAATGAATACTTGGACAAACTTGTCCAAGTACTCGCGGAACATCGCATTCATCAAATTCATAAATACCCCTGGGGCGTTTGTCAGTCCAAACGGTAAAACAATAAACTCGTAATGTCCAAACCTCATCTTAAAAGATGGTCTTTGGGATGTCATCCTCCTTGATCTGTAACTAATGACACCCTGATCGTAAATCGATCTTGGAAATCACCGTCGTGCCCTTCATTTGATCGAACAGATCATCAATTCTCGGCAACGGATACTAATTCTTGATCTTGGCTTTGTTCTATTGACGGTAGTCAATGAAGAGCCTCCACGACCCATCCTTCATTTGTATGAAAATAACAGGTGCACCCCATGGTGACACACTAGGATTTATCATTCCTAGGTCCAACAGCTCTTTCAGTTGCATTTTCAACTCTCATAACTTTGGGGTCAACGTCCGATAAGGCGTTCTTACTATCGGTTCAGTTCCCAGTTTTAGGTCTATGGTAAATTCCAATTCCCTCTCTGAGGGCATCCCAGGTAACTCCTTCGGAAAAATGTTGGCAAACTCTCTCACGACCGGAAGGTGTTCTAGACCTTCTGTTTCTCCCTTCTCGTTCAACGCAAGGATCACATAAATCTTGCACCACTTGCACAAATTCTTCTATAGACACAAGGAAGCGGTGAATCTCAGGTAAACTCCTGGTTCAGAGATAAAATCACGCATCTTTGTTCCTCATCATCGACCAAGCTCAACCATTTTATCTTACAGCTGAGTATCGCCTCATGTGATTCCAACCAGTCTGTACCGATCGCGCGTCATAATATCCGCAGATCGTGACGTACATGCTGCCCCTGGTGACAAACTCTCCCAGGTTAAGGGTACCACCCATGACCCTTCCCCAACCTTTAGTTTGGCTCCCGAGGCCATCTCTATGAAGCTAAACTCATCCTGTTCGATTTTCTTTACCTTAATCCTTTAGCACTGCACCAGGAATGAAACTCTCGGTATCACCAGGATCTATCAAGTCAAAGGGTCTGGTCAGTGACGCTACCTAACATCTAGAACATAGTTGATGGGTTCTCTGCCTGGCGGTTAGTCACCACTACAAGAATCTGATGGGCCTTGCCCAACTCCCACAGTAGTGGGTTCGACTGATCTAGATGCTCTGACCCCTTCCTCTAGGCAATAAAGTTGGTGATGTGGCTCCCCGCAACCCCACACACCTTCTTCGGTCCAATAATGATAGTACTTGAAGTAGAAGCTGAATCCTAATGCTAAGGTCAACACAAAATTGTTGACCTTAAGTTCCTTGGTAAGTGTGCGGAGCAGATCGAAACAAATCCAAAAATGGGCCTCATACTCAGGCACTGTACGACTGCCTTGTCACAAGGCATAGAAATCATTGAGTTGATGCTCAACAAATTCCTTAGAAAGATACCTCTCCTCGAACCGTCCCTCGAACAATTCGTATGACACGTCACTGATGACCACGTTCAAAAGTGGAAGGAGCATTTTCCGCCATAAAAGAGCGCTCCCCTTAGTCGAAGGACCACCATGCAGACCTTCAACCTGGAGGTCATAATCATGAAGCGTGAAGCACAATCCCTTGCTCTACAACCATGCCTTGATGACACAGCTGTCCGTGACACTCATGGACTCAAGAACTCAACTCTCTCGAGTTTTCGTTGGATGTTAACGGTACTAGCTAGGGCGCGTTGTGGACCCTCAGGGGTATAGGTGCCCTGGCCTCATCTTAGTACTGATGGTGAATCAAGGTCCTTGAAATTACCTAGAAGGGCCTTGTCAGACCACCATCATCCCTTACTACAAGCGAATCCATCCCAAGGACTTGTTCCTCCCTTTGGGGGTCAGACTCTGAGGGTGCAAAACTTTTGGAGGCGTCGCACTTCCATCCACAATACCTCGCTATGAATCTCTACGGTGTCAGCTAATAGTGATTATCGCAAGGGTAAGTTAAAGTTTTAAATAGTGTTAGGTTAAGATTCAAGGGTTTATTACAGTGGAAAGCATGGCGATCCACAGTTGCAGGGTTGAACCCGCTCTGATACCATATGTAACGGCCCCATTATTACGCCAATAAGCAGAATTTATTTTATTTTTGTTTCAGGAGATAAGAGGCAAGAAATCAACATTCTAGAATCCATAACAACAAGGGTTTGGAAAATTTGTGAAGGTTCCAAAATAAAAATATAATGGATCCGAACCATTTCACATTATTATATATTTGTAGAAATATACAAAGTAGGGCATGCCAGATTAGGAGTTAAAATTAACTCAGATATATTCCTGCTTACTCAAATGTAGGCAACATTTTATACTGTAGTACATAACAGAAACAATAGCTCGAGATTTATAATAACATAACCCAAATTAATTTGGATCTCTCCAGTTTTCATATGCATAAAATTTAATCATAATTTAAATTGAAAAAAAACACATTTAAAAATGTTTATATTTATCTTTCTTTATAAACAATTTGATGTTATATAAAAATTTATGAAATTTATATTTTATAAGAAATTGACTTTTTTCATAATTTTGATCTTCCATTCTTCACTTATAACCAGGGATCATGACTTCTCTTTCAACAAAATATAAAAAAAAACTAAAATGAAATAAGGGAAAACATAGAAAAATTGAAAAGTTTCTATTTTTTTTTTTTTAAATAAAGAATAACATGTACATCACTCATAATTATTTTTTTAATTGGGCTCTCAATACATGATAAACAATAATTGATAATAAAATAGGTATTGTAATTTTTACTTATTTTTACTCTACTATTTTGTTATAATAATAATAATCTAAATAAATCACAACTAAATCAGACACTCAACTATTTGATTGGTACGGTTTATAGAGGTATACGTTCTTTACCCTATCTGCCCCCGACTTATAAATTGTAATAGTAAACTCTAAATATCATTCAACAACTTCATATTACAATTTTAATAATTTAAACATATAATTCCAAACATCTATAACAATCCTAATTAAACTAAAAAAAAATCTCACCAAAACTAAAATAAAACATTAACTTACTCCATTAAAAATTCATCTAAACCCATTTTTTAAACAAGCAAGTTTACGCATGTCCATTCATATCTTTCACAAAATGTTATTCCTATTGCCCAATAACCTTCCACCAACAATTCACCCTACAGACATATCCAACGGCCACATGATCTTGAATCCGAAAAACTAAGTCGAGTCTGCCCAGCGTGATTCATGGCGTTTGCCAATGAAAAGAATATGGGGATTTGACATTACTTGCCTTTGCTACCATGATTATCAGTGAAGGGTCGCACTGTCAACCACCATGCAGAAGTAAACCGAACACAATACATTTAACATAAGTAAACCGAAGGCTTACCTCGAATACATTTAAGCACGTAATATTTAACTGGTTGTTGTCAATCCTGACAAGCTCAGCATTGTCCAAGGGCTGGGAAAAAGGTGGTGACTCACAGCCAATGGTAATTGGCTGACTGAGGCAAGCGTAGATTATCGTTTGTAAAATTTAAAAATAGGGGTATCGTTGCTAAGGGAAAAACTCAATGCTAAAGACTTTCGGCAACCACAGTCATGCCATAAAATTCCCACCTGTCTACAATAATTAATGGTAACAGACTTGAAGGTCAGTCGTAGCCTACATCATTAGTGTTGTCATTACACAGCTAAACCATAGTCACACGAAATACCTGATTTCCGTTCTAAAAGAAATAAATGGAAATTTCGCCAGGAGACCAAGGCATGTTTAGCAGTAGTTTAAAAGAAAAAACACAATCATCTACAGGTGAATCACTAGGCAACAACTGCATTCTCAAGGCCAAGTGGTTTTAAAGAAAAATCACAGTCATCTAATCATGGAAAAATTCGAGGCATTCTAGTCGCAATGTCGTTAAGGATTAGAACAATAATTAGGATCTAAGGGGTGTCAACTTTTAACCAGCAGAAACGTTGAACCAAGACTCAACAGAAGGAAAATCGTTGTTGTTAATAAAACCCCACCTAGCCAAAAAGCACACCACTCACACGGAAAAAATGCCCTTTCACACTATCCCTACACGGTAAAAAATTTCGCCCACTAGACACCATCGTTGCCGCTAAAACGTTACATGCTATCGCTATCCATCAAATGTAAATCAACAGTTGTACTTTAGCTAATAATTTGTGAGTTTAACAGTACCAATGTTGTCTAGTTAGAGGAATTTTGAAAATTTAAATATAATAATGGTTTAGTTTAATAATGAGAGTGCTGAGTGAGAACATGGCAATTGTTGTGTAAGACACTAGGAAAATGCCACCCTAAAATGTAACAATGCAGTTCCTATATATTACAATGGAAATCATTGTATCAAGAAAACATAGTCAATAATTTACACCGTAGCCAATCATATGAAATCCCAGTCAAATTCCCCAACCAAGCACTGAAGTTCCTCAAAAGCCTCCCAGACAAAATGAAGAGAAAATAAACCAAACACGCAGAGAGTTATAAACGCAGAGTCCAATACAACACAGAGATCAAACACAGTCATGTTTATAAAACACCGAGAGTATTATTGCCATGGAATGTCTTAAACGTCGAGCTAAACTGTCCAAGAGTGTATTGAGACTCAGAGTCAAATTTATGGGATAGGAAAGATAATGGCGGAAATTCTCAACCCCAAAAAGTGTCAGGACCAACAATCAGCCAACGACAGAGGTAAATGATGGATGGGTTCGTCCTTCGCTTCACCATCCTCGCACATGAAAGCAGGGTGTTGAGATCCATAGGTCTATTAACGATAAGGTGATGACCATAGATCAGGCTTCTGTCCCACTGCTCAGGAGAGGACTGGTGGGCTAGGGATGAAGGCTAAACAAAAAAGAAGGTCTCACTCAACATAGCAAGGTAATCAATACGTACGGGAAAACAAAGGCCATGGGAGTCAACAATCGTCGAGCTAGGCTAAGAAAAGTTCAGTCATCAATCTAAAATTCAATCTACTTACCTAATCAACATGCAGATCCAAGAAAAAACCTACAACATCTATTATACAGAATGAAAAGATAGTACCGTTGCCTAATCGTCTTCTCTGAGTGACATCCGTGTGCTCCATGCATCTCCCGCTCGTCGACCGTCGAGACTTCACCGGTACCTCCCAGCCAATGCTAGGGGTACTCTTCTTCCCCCTTAGCACCCCAAGTTGCAAAGGGGCCATGCACACTATCCTGAGGTTCCTCTAGCTCCTAGATTGCCTCACAAGGCCGAGCTACCACTCCTCTCCGAGTTGGGTATCCCAAATCCCACAAGTAAATCAGTCAAGTAGATATTTCTACAATGTAACATTACACAAACAAAAGATTCCTTCATCCTTCTCCTTCCTTCATTTTATAGAGTTTCGAACTTCCTTTCTTTCCTAAAATCTCATTTAATTAAAGTTTTAAAAACAAATTCCTAAAAATTCCTCTCCGTACAAGTGTCCCCCATCCCCTACATTCCTCCATAAATTAATTTCTTTAATTAAGTATTTATCTTTATTTCCCTCACTCACCTAGAGTTGCTCCTAGAATCACTCCTAGGTGTCCCTAAATTCTGTTACAGGTGTTAATAGCTTTCCCTTTTATTAAATTGTTAATTCAATTTAAAATTAGAAGCTCTTAAATGGTAGATTCTTTACTAAGTTGACTTTCCACTTTTTCCCCTTTTATGTTACCTCTTTTCCCTAGTTTCCCCTTTTTTTTATTTTCCCTCTTTTCCCTTTTACTTAGAACTCAAAAAGTCAGGTGTGAAATTAACCCTTTTCCCCTTTTCTTATTTAATTAGTATACTTTAATTTATTAAGGTAATAAACTAATTAATTCCCTTTTAAATTTTAATCTAACAAAATTTTACCCCTTTTTATGAATAAATTAAATCTCTTACTCCCTTCATGTTACAAGATTTAACAAAGATCATAATTATAATTAAGTTGTTTTTATTTTTATTTATTTTATTACTATTTTTTTTCCGAAGACAAAATTTTACCACCAGCATAATTTAGACTAAGGCCTTAAATTTTGTACTGGGCGATTTTTAATTAGGGAATTTGTTTTTAAAAATTACTTAACATGTTATTTGTCTTAGGGCCATCTAGTTTCATCTCTCTATCATCAACAATGAGGCGTGCCCTTCAGTATGCACTAGGTGCTCCAAGGGTGCCACTCGCCTCATCTGTTCCCTTGTGCGATGTGCCCTTCAGGATGCTCCACGTTCTCCAAGGGTGTCACTCACCTCTTGACTTATTTGGTAGATATCAATAACCCCTGGAGTCTACACTCTGCCAGGTGAACTTGTGGGAGACTAAGGGCTTCTAAGGAGTAAGGCCCCCACCTTATTGCATTCCCCTTAGAATCATCGTGAGCGACTGTCGCAGTCTGCCCTCACGACATCGTGAGTCCTCTCAAACTAGGTAATCGTTAACCTACAGTTTGAGCCATGGTGGGAGTGCTAGTAGGCTATGGCAGGGCTCCTGTCCACACCTCTCCCTCAACCTCTCTGGTAGTTGTGCATGACCCCTTTACTCCATATGTGAGTCTATTCGGCAAGTTATCGTCAGCCTACATCATCAACAAATCATGTCAAAACATATCCATATCATATCATCCAGTCAGATGCACTAATATCACAATAAAACAATCAAACCCCAATGGCATACTCCCTGACTCGATCTGGAGTCCAAGGGGTTCCATCGATGCCTCGACATCCTTTAGGTCTGTAATCCTGCACACTCAGTAAAACCAAGTCAATAGCACCTATCTATGTCAAAGTGGTAAGACAACATGTCGTCAACCCATAGCGCCTCATAATCAAAATCAAAAGTTTTAACAGCATAAAAATCTCGATCACTTGCGAGCAAGTGTCCTCAAATATTAATCTCACTCAGTGTGCCAGAGCGGGATGTTACACATTTCATTTCCAGAAATTCATCTATGACTAGTTAGGTTGTTCGCTTCTCATTATTTCACTTTCCATAAATGTATTTATGACTAGTTAGACAATTTGTCTTCCATTATATTTTTAGCACCTGTTGGATATGCATACACTGGCATTTAGAATGAATCATGCAGTTTTGTATAGTTATTTACACACACACACACAGTTACTTCCTATTGTATGTAATCAATTCCAACAATGATTAAATTGGTAGGGAAATTCGTCTAGAATTAAGGGATGACCCGGTAGACATTTTTTTTCTCAAATTTACTTCCAGAATAGTATTTGCACAGTCTAAAGTTTAATTGCAAGCGAAAGTAACCAGATGTATATGGTTCACTGAACTGGTAGTGATTTCTAGTATAGTATAATGAAATAGTATTCTATTTAACACAATTATAATTGCTAATACATTTCCATAATTCGGTTTCATTCTAGCCAATATACTTAGAAAGGTTTGCTAAAAAGTTACAGTTAAACTAAAATGGTTTATCCAACATTTCACTTCATTCCTTCAGAATTTAATAAAACAGAGTACCTCATTCATATTTAAACAGATGAAATCCTATCAGCCAATAATTTCAACTAAAATTTGAAAAGAGACGGAGTATATAGACATATTTGAACAATTTCCGAACAACAAATGGAATAACTAAGTTCCTCCCAACCTTATAACAATACAACCAATTCACTTGTCCCGTTCACCCCCTAGTCTGGGCATGAATCCATGAGGGCGAACTCAGAACTCCTCATCTGCAAAAGTCCTTCAATTTCAGTAAATTCTCCTTGCCTCGCACTCAGAAATAAGTGTTCATAACAGAAAGATATCATTCATTTACCAGCATACTAGGCAGCACCCTACTTCCTCTCATATGCTATATATCCAAAAACAATTGTTCCTAGGTCTTTTTCCACTTGGGAATTTTCGTAGCTTTCCAAATCCCTGATTTTCAATGGATGCCAATGGCCAAATTCCTGATTTGTCACTTGTCACATTCAGCCCTGAGGTAGTTCCAAGATGTTCCCCTGTCATGGAGTCATCGTCGGCTGATTTTAACCTAGTTGTTCCATTTGTCCATCAACAATAAATATAAAATATTTTGTTTCATACAAGTGTCATAGTCAAATAGTTAGTTGGGTCAAATCAGATCTTTTCCCAACAGTCATAATCATCAATTACAATTAACTAAATTTGAAATTCTGAATTTCCATAAATGACAATAATTTTCCAATTTCGAATTTACTAAAAATGTAAATAATTTCCTAAGCAATTTCATATTGAAAAATAATTTATTTTTGGGGATGTTACATCCTTCCCCCCTTCAATAAAACATTGTCCTCAGTGTTCGTTCCTTTCTTGGAACATGATTGGATGAGATTTCTGCAAATCTCCCTCCAAATCCCAAGTGGCCTCCTCAAGGCTAAAGTGCTTCCATTGCACTTTTACCTGGGTGACGACTCTATTCTGAAGTGTTATTTATCTCCCTTCTAGAATGCGTAGAGGTTCCTCTTGGAACTTGCCTTATGGTTCCACCTGCACCAAGTTCTAATCGATCATATGAGTAGGGTCATGAACATAATTCTTTAACAAAGAAACATGAAATGCATTATGTACTTTTAGATTGGCAGGAAGTGCAAGTTGATATGATACAGGTCCAATTCGAGCTATGATATTAAAAGGGCCACAAAACCTGGGTGCCAACTTGGCACAGTTCCCTATTTTTAGTGAACTTTTTCAGTCTTTGACTTTTAAATAGACGTGGTCTCCCACTTGAAATTCCAGGTATCTTCTTTTTCGGTCCCCATAACTTTTATGTCTGTCCTGCGCCTCTTTTAAGTTATGTTGTACTTTTCTTACTGTGCTCTCCATTTCCTTGACAATATTTGGTCCCACCATGAGTCTATCAACTGGGTTATCCCAACTAATCGGAGTCATACATTTTATGTCATACAGTACTTCAAAAGGGCTCATCTTAGACAAATTTTGGTAACCATTGTTGTATGCAAATTCCACCAAGTGTACGTAGCCTTCCCACTTGCTTGGTTTTGTTCTTACGTACATTCATAGCATATATTCTACGATTTGGTTTGTTCATTCAGTCTGACCATCCGTTTGTGGATGATAATTTGTGCTGAAATTCAAGTTAGTATTTAACCCTGCAAACAATTCTTTCCAAAAAGAAGATGTAAATTTTACATCTCTATCCGAAATCAGCATTTTAGGAATACCATGCAGTCTAAGAATTTCTTTCATGAATATTTCAGCGATGTTAATATATTTAAAAGTAGACTTTACAGGAATAAAGTGTGCAAACTTACTAAGATTATCGATTACCACCATAATTGAATCATTTTGTTTTTGAGTTCTAGGAAAACATGTAATAAAGTCCAGTGATATAGTCTCTCATTTCCATTTCAACATAGGTAAGGGATGCAATAGGTAGGCTAGATTCCGGTGTTCGACTTTTACCTATTGAAAATCTTGACACTTAGCTAAGTTTTTTGTTGTTTCACCCTTCATACTAGGCCAGTAAAATAATTTCCTTAGAGTTGTTACCATCTTCTAGTATCCTGTGTGACCAGAATATGGTTTCTTGTGTACTTCATCCAAAATCATTAACTTTAATTCCATCGAATTTGGTATGTATATTCTATTTTTGAATCATAGTAGACCTTCTCTGTCCAAACTCATATCTGTTTTGTCTGAATTTTCTGCATTATCTTGTAATTTTGTCACTGCTTTAGTGTAATTTTCGTCGTTATTACCTGCAACCTTTGTCCTCTGCTTAAGATCACTTTCTGCCCTGCTAATGTTTATTTCAAACAACCCATGAAATCTTCTTCTTAAGGCATCAGCCACCTTGTTTTCCTTACCCTTGATATGTCTTACCTCAAAGTCAAATTCGCTCAAGAAATACAACCATCTTTCTTGCCTTGCATTAAGGTCAGGCTGACTAAACAAAAATTTTACATCGTTGTTATCCATCAATAAAAGAAATTTTCTGCCCATTATGTAGTGCCACCACATCTTTAAGCCGTGTATTACAGCTTCCATGTATAATTCATGAGTGACATAGTTTCATTAGTGTTCCTTTAGTTTTTGGGACTCATAACAAATCACGTTCCCTTCTTGAGTTAGGACAACACCTAGTCCTTCTTTACTCGCATCCACACAAAATGTGAAGTCTTTGTCTGGATGCAAGATACCATATCTAATAAATACGTAGAACAGAAATAAAATGCTAGGAATGGCAGAATAACAGTAATATAACCAGCATAATCATCCACAATAACACAGAAATAATATGAGAACAACAACTGAAAT
>JZKD02S1640226.1:206195-224923 GCA_000966675.3 Picea glauca | reverse complement strand
TATATATATAATCACAGTCAGAAGTTCACTTGCAACCAGAAGTAACCATATGTATATGGTTCACTGACCTGGTAGTGATTTCTAGCACAATATAATGAAATAATATTCTATTTAACATAGATATATTTCATAATACATTTCCATATTTCGATTTCATTCCAACCAAGATCCTTAGAAAGGTTTGCTCAACAGTTACAGTTAAACTGAAATGGTTTATCCTACATTTCACTTCATTCCTTCATAATTTAATAAAACAGAGTACCTCATTCATATTTAAACAGATGAAATCCTATCATCTAATAATTTCAAATAACATTTGAACATAGAAGGAGTACATAGACATATATCAACAATTGTCGAACCAAAAATGGAACAACCAATTTCCTCCAAACCTTAGAACAGAACAACCAATTCACTTGTCCCATTCACCCCCTAGCCTGGCCATGAATCCATGAGGGAAAACTCATAACTCCTCCTTAGCAAAAGTCGATCAATTTCAGTAACTTTTCCTTACCTCACACTCAGAAAGAAGTGTTCATAACAGCAAGAGATCATTCCTTTCCCAACATACTAGGGAGTTTACTGCCTCCTCCCATATCCTATATATCCAAAAGCAATTGTGCCTAGGTATTTTTACCCTTGGGAATTCTCGCAGCTTTCCAAATCCCTGATTTTCAGGGGCTGCTAATGGCCAATTCCTTATTTTCCACTTGTCACATTCAGCCCTGAGGTAGTTCCAACATGTTCCCCTCTCATGGAGTCATGGTCAGCTAATTTTAACCTAGTTGTTCCATTTGTCCATCAACAATAAATATAAAATGTTTTGCTTCATACAAGTGTCATAGTCAAATAGTTAGTTGGGTCAAATCAGATCTGTGCCCAACAATCATAAACATCAATTACAATTAACTAAATTTGAAATTAGGAATTTCCATAAATGGCAATAATTTTCCAATTTCGAATTTACTAAAAATGTAAATAATTTCCTAAGCAATTTCAGATTGAAAAATAATTTATTTTTGGTGATGTTATTGTTGGGTCGCCAAAGTACTATCTTTTTACCAACCTTTCACTTCACTTTCAATTCACTTTCACTTCACTTTTAACCATATTTTGCTCTCCCATACCCTTACATTAAACCATTTTCATGATTACATGGGTTTTAGACATATTATTTTCCAATGCATCTATTTTAGTGTTTTTGAGTGAATTTATGATTAAATATTGGAAAAATGACATGTTTACACTTATATATGAAAGTGGGATGAGTTTCATGATGTTTACAGGTGTATTTGAAGACTCCAACCAAGTCAAATTTGACCATCAAACCTCAAATTCGAATTTCCTGTTCAACCCTTTGAAGACTTGATGAATATTTGGAGATCTACTCAAATATCTTGGATGGAGATTAATCGTGAAAGAAATATTTGTGAGAGGATTTGTAGAGATATCGCTTGATAGGTGTGAGCACATGGTTGTAACCAAATGAGACATTTGTGGATCTAGGAGAGATTTGTGGATCTAAGTTATCTTAAATTTTTGTATAAATAGGAGAGCCTCCTCCATTTCAAGGGAGGACTCCTGGAGCATTGTGTCCAACTTATGATGGAATAAGAATCAAGCTTTATTTTCACATCAATTTCCATTCTCTAGTTTAGATATAGAATGATTTAGTTTATGTGTTACTTTGTTCTTGGGAGAATTGAGCTCACTCCAAATAGATCATAGTAGCATTTTCTTCTTGTTCTAATGCTTTGAATAGGTTTATATGCTTTATTGTTTTTATTAGAATTATTTGATGATCTTGATTGTTGATAGGTTATTTGAAACATTACAAGAAAACCTCATGTAAGGGAGCTATTGTTTTCATGCCTACAACAACTAAGCTTTTTTAAGCTTTTTTAAGTGTATTTATTTTCAATGCATGAGTGTTTACTTGATGATCTTGATTGTTGATAGGTTTTGTGAAACATCATGAGAGGACCTCCTGTAAGGGAGATAGTGTTTTCTTTCCTACAACAACTAAGTCTTATTAACTAGAATGAAAGAGTAAGGATTTGATTGAATTTTCTTAGATTAGAGTTAGATGCCTACTCCTGCATATGTTTTGTTGGCATCATCAAAAGCTTACGAGCATCCCTGGTTGATAATTAAATGAAAGCAATTTAATCAATTGAATTGCCCAACAGCTACACCCAGTAAATGAGATATCAAATATTTTGACCTTCCTCAACTTCAACATCAAGAAGAATACCTTCCTCAAAGCTTTCCTCAACCTCATGGGATTGGATCGTGCAATAGATAGGGCTTCACATGATGATAAAAGGACAACCAACGGGAGCCTTGCGGGACACTGTATGATTGACCCATGGGGGCCTTATCAATTACGGTTTTTTGAAAACGCTTCTCCAATATGTGGCTCCGAGCACTCCCTCCTTCGCACAATTATGCTACTTCATTTTCACTAAGAAATAACATCCTTTATTAGTGAATAAATGAGAGGTTCTTAATGTGTTCTTATACCCTTCCAAGTAACTTCTTTACTTGATATTTGAGCCAATATGTAACTTCTTGTCCTTAGATATAGGGCTTCTCCACTTGCTTTCAAGGCTTCATCTTTAAGACAATATAACTTCTCAACCATGAGGAACCACGTGGCCTATCACCTACCTTTGGAAATGACTTGAGAAGGACTATCAATAATTGGGGGTGTTGCATGTAATTATGATGACCTTCATACTCATTTTATTTAAATAACTCTTAGCTTCATGACCACACATTTGGGGCTTCTTAACCATATTTCTACGGATTCATGTAGACCTTTTCAAAGAGTCTTCTTGTGAGGGACATTCCTAAATATACACTATAAAGGGACCACTTTGGAGAATTCTTCAAATATACACATCACTTATATATGATTTTGGACTTCTTCTAGGGTTGACATCAATGACAACCAATTTTCCACCAATGAAATTTTTGAAAGACACAAGGCTTGGTTAGTTTCCAAAGTGTGCTCTCAAGTTGAAGGCATTGACTATAATGAAGCATTTTCTGTCGTAGAAAAAATGAATCCCATATTCCTTGTTCTATCCCTTACTACCTCACATCAATGGGAGTTCCATCAAATGGATGTTAAATATTCTTCTTGCATGGGGATTTGCAAGAAAAAATCTACATGGAAAATCTTGCTAGATATGTCTAGAATGACTCTAGCCTTTCTTATCTTCTTAAGGAATATTTTTATGTTCTGAATAAATATCGTCAATATTTGTACAACAAAATGGAAAATTTTATTCTTGACATTGGCTTTTCTAGATGTCATTTTAACCCTAATGTCCATATCAAGAAAGTAGGAAGCTATCTCATAATAATTGTTCTTTATGTCAATTAACTCACTATCATTTGTAGTGACCCTAAACTTTTAACCCGCGTGAAATATTTCAATAAAACAAAATTTGAAATGATAGTCTTAGGATATATACCTTTTTCCCTGGTCTCCAAGTATTGAAAACCAAGGAAGGAATTTTGGATTCCCAATCTATGTGTGCTTGTGATCGTGTTCATCACTTTCACATGGATGATTATAAACCAACCCTTTCTCCCTTCCATCCACTTGTACTATTCATGAAGTTGATGCAACTTTGTACCATCAGTTAGTTAATAGCCTCTTATATTTGACTCATATCCATCCTGATATTTCCTTTGATGTTGGTCTTGTTTCTCGATATATAAAATCACCCCATGAAATCCATTTGAAAGAAGCTAAAAGGATACTTCAATATGTTTGGGGTACATTTTAGTTTGGTATACATTACAGTGCAGGGGGGACTACCTTTTTGGTTGGTTTCAATAATTTGAATTGGGACAACGAACCTGATTATTAAGAGTCCATTGTAGGTTATGTTTTCATCCTTTCCCATGGACCTATCACTTGCGCTTGTAATAAACAATAAGATATCACTCTTTCTTCAACATAATAAGACTACAAAGAAATGGTTAATTCACGTCAAGAAGTCTTGTGGATTCAACAAATCCGTTCAAAGTTTGGATTCCACTAGTCACATTCAACCACCCTCTAGTGTGACAATTGAAGTGTTGTCAATCTCACCAAAGGTCCATCTCAAAATTAGAGAAAAAAGAACAACAATCTACACAAGCACTTCATTAGAAAGCTCATTCATGATCGCGTTATTGAAGTTCTCATTTTCCCTATATAAGATTAAGTTGCGGACATTTTTACAAAGTCTCTTACAGAAGTGAAGTTTTCCAAACTTCAACATTTGTTAATATTTATTGAAGTTGTCATTAAGGGGGGATAGGCTCTAATTCCTGCTTGCTTCTTCAATTTTGTCATCTTTGTAAATTCTTCAATATTGTCCCAAGTTGTTCTTAAAGGGGGGATGTTAGGATATTTATACACTTAGGATTTAGTTAAGATCAACTTGGTCAAATTTTTGGTTAGGTTAAAGTGTGCTTCTTTACTATGCATTAGTATGCACTTGGAGTTATGTAATCTGGCAGTCATGACATGTTCAAGAAATAGAGTGATCTGAAAACTCATATTGTCCTCAATCCTAATGGCTACATTGATCCATGGGTTAACACCCAATTAGTACATGATCTCTATTTAATGAGCATGGAGGGTCATTTAATGATGATCGATTGTGAGAAACTCTCTTGTAATATTTTTCTTTTGCATTCATAAATTTCCATAAGTGGCCATGTTGGATGGGGCCATGGATGTTTCCCCACATTGGGGTTTTACCACATAAAAAAATGGTTTTTTGATATTTGATTTGGTTGTGTGAGTGGTTATTGATGGTGCTCTTCCTCTATTGGAATACACTATATTTCCAAAGACATGTGATGGATATTCGACCTATTTAGTGCTTCTAGAGCCAACAATGCACAAATGATATCCCATTTATTGTGGAGGGAAAAATATCACCATAGTCTATTCCATATTTCTATGCATATCCTTTCACCAAAAGCCTCTCATTATGCTTTTCAAGTGAGCCATATGTTTTTTACTTGTTCTTGTAGAAATGCCAACAATTGATTGGTTTTCTTCTGAATGGAGGATCCACCAACTTCCATTTACCATTATTTATAAGAGTATCATACTCCTTTTGCATGGATCGTTTCCATTCATAACGAGAAGTATCTTATTCAAAGAAATTTGGTTCAAATTTTGTAGATAAATTAAATTCCCAATCATATGAAACATCCATATCATTGACGTCACCTAAATACGAATCGTCTACATCACCTCCATCATCTTGTCTTTTTTAACTTCTAGTTCCTATCTTTCTAACCTCATTAGGATCAACACTTTCAAATGATTTTATGAGCCACTTTGGAAATTTATTTGATGATCCAAGTTTCTCCACTAATTCAGATTCCCCATCAACATTCATATTTTCAATCCTCTAAATCACATCATCCAATTGTTCTTCCTATTCTTATGAAGTGGTTGGATATTCTACATGAGGGGAGATGACACTTCAAAAATAGATTTGTCATTTTGACCCAATATAGGGACTCACACTCTAAGATGTTGAAACTCATCATCAAACTCATGAATTTTTTTTACATGGTTGAATATCCAGATGATCAAGATACCACTCAATGGTCTTTTCATTCTTCGTGGACTCAAGCAAAAATACATGTATGGAAAGAATGGATTTTTTGTTTACCTCAATGTAAAGATTATATTCCTTGGTGTTATTTCAGTACCCAAATAATATGCACTTTTGGCTCCTTGAATTAAGGCATAACAAATGGAACCAAAGAACCTAAGATGCCTCATAGAAGGAATGAAAAAATATAATATTTTATAAGGAGTCTTGTTCCCAAGAGCATGAGATGGAATTTTGTTTCTCACATAGCCTACACATAGAACTACATCAACCAAAAACATGAACTTCACATTTTTGAAAAACAACATTGAACATACCACATTCAAGAGTGCCATGTTTATTATTTTTTGTACACCATCATGCTAAGGATATTATAGAATATTATTTTGATGTTTGGTCCCAAGTTGGTGAAGATATATTTTAACTGCATTAGAAGTATATTCCCCTCTGTTATCAATACAAAGAGTGTCAATACAATATCGTGCTTCATTTTCAATCATACATGAAAGTTTTTAAAAATTTCAAATGCTTGAGCCTTACGTTTCAACAAATAAAACCAACACATCCTAGTGTAGTCATCAATAAAATTCATGATATATTTATTACCAAAGGTAGATGTAATAGGCACGGGGGCACCCAAATCAGAGTGTATCAATTCTATATTTCTACATTCTCTTGAAGTGGAATCATGGAAATTTTGTTTGTTATGTTTCTCAATGATAGAAGCCTCACATTGCTTCAGATTAGTTGGAATGATGGGAAAAATTAGAAACACCGTATTTATTGAACATATGACGATTATAATAGTTGATGTGCCCAAATCTAGCATGCCACAAGACACTAGAAGACAATGTATCTTCATCATAGTGAGAAAGGTGTATATAATGTTTTTCCCATGTACATATCCATTTCATCTTCAACAATTTGTCATCCTCCCATCTTTTCATGACAACAATGTTGTTGGAATACCTCCTTATTTCAAATTTTCCATCAAACATGTGAATGGAATGGCTGTATTGTCAAATTTTTACAAGAGAAAACAAGTTCCTCAACAACTCACGAAGTTATAGAACATCATGAAAAATAAAATATGGGGATCCATGCAGTTTTAGCATGATGGTGCCAATTCTTGTAGGTTTGAGGCTCAATACATTTGCAAAGTATAGTACACCCTCTAAATTGTCATTCAATTATTCAAAGAAATCTTTTTGAAATGTCATGTGGCATGTAGCACTAGTGTCAAGAAACTAGGCATATCTCCAGGAATCAAATGACGTTTTTAATAAATATTCATTTATTCAAGTATTGCAACGATCAACAACAAAATGACTAGATTCAAGGGCTTTGCGTTTTTCTTCCTTTTGTTCCTACTTTTTTTTGTCTTCTCCTATGGCATTATACATGTTTTTACTTCATTTCCATTCTTTCCATTATGAATATAGTGAAGATTGGATCTCTCACCTTGACTCTACCTACACCCCATGCCTCTAGAATTCCTCTTTCCAATTCCTTTGTTACTAAATTATCCTCTAGAAGAATCATGTGATTTATTCATCCATTTTTCATAAAGGCACACAATCTCCCCAATCAGCTAAGTTGTCTTCTTCCTCAAATCCTTCTCAAGTTCTACACTTTTCTCCACAATGGAATTTAATTGGCCACTAGTTTGAAGTGATTCAAGATAGTGAGAATATGTGGGGCATAGGGCCTCGATGAAGACCATGATAGTAATGTATATATTCATGCTGGTAGAATCAATGTGTGAGGTACCAAATCTATTAAAATATTTGAAAATAGAAATATTGCAAAGAATAACAATGGAACAACACAATAGATGAAACCACAACACCAAAATTATACCTTTATTGATATGAAACAATGTTCAATTTCATTCTCAAGGGAGAAACCTCCAATAGAGCATAGCTCTATTATAATAATTCTCAACACAAAACGTCTCGTACCCTATACTCCTATTTATACTAAATTTATCTATCCAAAAGAACAATCTAGAGGAAGATCCTTCTAGAAGTGGAAGCTTCTATTAGGTCTTCTTACATTTGACTTATTCCTCCTTATTTCTAGGAATTATTAATATTGGCCTTGATTACATGGAATTATATTATTCTACCTATGTGAGGGGTTAGGGAGGTTAGGTCCCTAACATGCCCTCCCCCTTGAAGAAAAACCTTGTCCTCAAGGATTAAGATGAGGAAATTGTTGTAGAATGGTGTTCAGATCCCATGTGGCGTCTTTTGGAGTGGTATCCTTCCACTATAATAACACTTCCTTGATGGTGCACTGACAAATATGACTCTCTCACTGGTCCAAGACTTCTTGTGATTGCAACCATACAAAAACTTATGTATCCAACTCATGAAGACTGGTTTGAGTTTGGCACTTAGTTCCAATCACCCTCTTTAAGTAGGAGAAATGAAAAAAATGATGGATCTTTGACTGAATGGGTAGATCCAACTGGTAGGCCACCAATCCCACTCGCTTGAGCACGGTATAAGGACCATAAAATTTAGGAGAAATTTTCTGACAGTGTTCATCTTTGAGTGAAGTCTATTTATAAGGTTGTAGTCAAAGAAACACCTAGTCCCCTTCAAAAAAATTTCATTCGAAATGACCTTGATCTGCTTGTTTCTTCATGCAATTCCGAGCCATGAACAAATTGTATTTAAGGGCACGAAGAATATCCTCTTGTACTATAAGAGTTTCTTCAACCTCTTGAGACTTCAAAACCCATGGTAGGTATCAGAGAACCGATGGTGGGTTTTGTCCATATACTGCTTCAAAAGGAGTCATGCGAGTAGATATATGGTAAGATCTGTTGTACCACCATTCAGCTAGAGGAAACTACTGAGCCCAACAATTTTTCCTCTCAGATGAAAAACACCTCAAATACATTTCCAAACACTTATTGACAACTTCAGTCTGGCCATCCATCTGGGGGTGATAGGTGGTACTGAGATGAAATTGGGTGCCCTGTAGCTTGAAAATTTCTTTCCAAATATTTTTTGGTGAAAGTGGGATGTCTGTCAGAGACAATAGAATTAGGCATGCCATGAAGCTTGAAGATATTATCCATTAATATTTGAGCCATGGTGGATGTGGTGAATGGATGTTGAAGAGAAAAAAAATGAGAATATTTGGAAAGATGATCGATGACCACCATGATGACTAACATATTTCTTGATTTAGGTAAGTCAACAATGAAATCCATATAAGTATCTTTCCAAATACTAGGAGGGATCAAAAGTGGTTGGAGTGTGCCCAAATATTTGATTTTTTATCCCTCGTTGCATTGACATAACTCACATTCAGCCACAAAGGTGCGGACGTCATGTTTCATAAAATCCTAGAAAAAATAACAATTGACCCATTCATAGATTTTGGTAAACCCTGAATGCCCAACTGTGGGTGAAGCATGAAGTTCAAAAAGCATCATGGATTTAAGTTGTGATTATTTCCATAAATACAAATGGCCTATGTAGCGAACCTATTCATTTTTCCAAGTGTACCGCGGAGACATTGGAGAATTGTGTTGCAATTGGTGGATCATGCTATAAATTTTGGCATCTTGCAGTTATTCCCGACGAACATCTTGGAGCCAATATGGTATAATGAGGGAGAGGGAGAAAACGGATCCATCTTCTTCATATTTCTAAGAAAGAGTGTCTGCAACTACATTTTCATTTCCCTTCTTGTAAATGATCTCATAATCATATCCAAATAGCTTGGTAGCACATTTTTTTTGCTCTGGTGATGGAATTCATTGTTCCATAAAATACTCGAGACTATGATGATTAGTTTTGATTTGGAAGGATTGACCTAATAAATAAGGATTCTAGAGATCCAAAGCATGTCGAATAGATACCATTTCCTTTTCATAAATGGATTGGTCCAAATCTCTCTTTCAAAGTTGTTTTCTAGTTAAGACTAAAGGCGTTCCATATTGCATGAGGACGACCCCAATTCCTTTCCTAGAAGCATCAAATTCCAATACGAGCGTCTTTGTGAAGTCTGAAATTCCTAGGAAAGGGTTTGATCACATAACATCTTTTAAGGCTTGGAAGGAGTGACCCACAACTGGAGTCCAAGTGAAAGCATTCTTTTTAAGGGGAGAAATGAGAGGAGCTGCAATTTTTCTATAGTTCTGAACAAACTTTCGATAATATCCTGTTAAACCCAGAAAACCATGTAGGCTCTTAATATTTTTAGGGCGAGGCCAATCCTGTATAGCTTCAATTTTCTTAGGATCCACCCAAACACCATCCTTGCTGAAAATATGAGCTAGGTATTCCACTTCTGAGGCTCCAAAGGAATATTTAGATTATTTGAGGAAATGTTGGTGCTTAGAGAGTAGATGGAGAACTTGATTCACATGGGAGAGATGATATGTCCAAGTTTTACTATGGATGAGAATATCATCAAAGAAAACTAAGACAAAATGATGGATAAAAGGACATAATACATGATTCATAAGACTTTGGAAAGTGGAGGGATAATTACACAAGACAAATGGAATTACCAAGAACTGATATTGACCCTGATGAGTTCGAAAAGTAGTCTTGGGAATGTATTATTCTTTCATATGGATCTTGTGGTAGCCAAAACGTAGATCAAGTTTGGTGAAGTACTCAACACCACTCAATTCATCCAATAGGTCATCAATGACAGGAATGTGAAATTCATATTTTATTGTGATTTTGTTGAGGGAGCGAAAATTAGAGCACATTCACCAAATACCTTCTTTATTGAGTACCATGAACATAGGGGGAGAATAGGGGATGGTACTAGGACAAATAACATATGCTTCTAGCAATTCATAAATAATTTTCTCAATTTCATTCTTCTGGGAAAAGGGACAAGGATAAGGGTGAACATTGGGAGGAATATTGTCTGGTATGAGAGGTATGGAATGATTATGGACTCCATAAAAAGGGG
The DNA here is from genome assembly GCA_000966675.3 of Picea glauca. Lineage (NCBI taxonomy): Eukaryota > Viridiplantae > Streptophyta > Pinopsida > Pinales > Pinaceae > Picea > Picea glauca. The sequence continues at coordinate 214,334 of JZKD02S1640226.1, read as the reverse complement.
GAAATTCTTTGGGACTGGAAAAAAAAACTTGGTGGCAGGAGAGGATAGATTGGAGTTCGGGATGAACATAAGGTGTCTTAACAACATGAATGGAGTGGACTTGGGAAATAATTCTAGAATGACCCTTTTTTAGGATCTTTTCCATGCAATGTGAACTGATGATCTCAGGGGATCCTGGTGTGATGCCTTGGAACTTATAATGTTGTCCCTCCTATTGGAATTGAATGGTTAAGTCCTTAAAATCCGTGAGAATGGGGTTGAGAGTGCGTAACCATTCGACATCGAGAACAATATCACAACCACCAATGTCTATAGCAAATATTTGGATTTCAGGTGATACTGACCAATTTGGAGCGGCACATTTTCACATCATCCCCACATTTCATGGAACCTCCATTGGCAATCATGATTTGAAAATTATTGATGGCACAGATGTAACAATTGACTTCTTAGGAAATGTGATGATGAATAAAATTATGGGTGCTACCAATGTCCACAAGGATGATGACTTTCCTATTTTTTAATGTAACCAACTAATTTGAAAGTCCCGGGAGCAAAGAATCTAGTGATGACATTAATTGAAAGAACTGGGTCAACTTCTGGTGGATCAGAGGGTTGGGTTAGATCAGATGGTAGTGGTAGTTCATCCATGGGTGAAACAACGTCCTATTCTTCATAAATATCCTCAGTCATGACCATAAAAATATTATGCTCCTTACACGTGTGCCCTAGAAAATATTTGTCATCACAATTATAAGAAACATCCTTGAGTTGATGTTCAACCATTTCAGCCCCGGTTAATTTCTAGATCTTGAGGGGAGTTGCAAGAGGGGAAGAATTGGTGGGTTTGGGGAAAGGAGGAAAGGAAGGTTTGTGTATCTAGGAGCAGACAATTTGTTGTGCTTCCTTCGCATGTTGAGTAGCTTCCAACCAAGTCTAGGGGCGTGCTATAAGAACATGGTTAAAAAAATTCATCTTTTATGTTACTGATAAAGAATTCACTAAAGAAATCATCTGACATGCCCTCCATTATGAAATCAAAGTGCTCCAATGTGGCAATAAATTATTCTACTGTCCTAGACTACTTCAACTTGGTCAAATGGCCTAAATGGTAAGTGTTAGAGTCAATGCGGTCATAAATCTCTGCCACAAGCTGTGTTCAAGCATCATACCATTGGTAGACCTTTTTTCACCATTTCCACCATTTCTAGCGTTATGGATCCAGATGTAGGAAACCATAACGAGGCTTGGCTAAATCAGCAGTAATGCCATGAAAAGAGAAATAATGAGCCATCAAATTTTTTCAACTCAATTCTAGAAGGGCAAAGGTCTCTAGAAAAATGGGTAGTATGAGGACCTTGGTAGTGGGAAGAGTCATGGTCATCCTGATATGATGGTTGCTAAGAAGAGGAAGGGTTCAGTGAACGACTCATGAAGTGGTCAAGTGTGGCTTTGATGTCTTTGAGGTCTTTGATGTGGTCACATTGGTCCTGGAGGGTTTGAACAATGGAATTGAGTGAGCTAAGGTTTGCATTGATATTCTTGAAGTCATCTTTGTTCTAGAGGTTTTCAACAACCAATGTATTGAGTTCTTGGGCTCAGGTGGTGACCATTTGAAAAAATGGGCAGCAAAATGGGATAGCAGGACTGGGGGTCAGGAGGGGTGGGTGGGACCACTACGAAGAAGTGTGTCAAATGATAGCTACCATTGCGATCAGGGAAAAAGGGGAATTCAATGGGATAGGCGCCAAATAAGGGTGTCGTATAAAGGGGTCGGGTCCAATTTTTTTTGTGTTAAAAATGATAAGTACCACTAGAATCATGGCGAAGAGAGGACCCCAATGGGATATGTCCCAAATAAGTGTGTCGGATGGAGCACTCTGTTCTTATTTTTTTTACTCCTGTGGAGTTATACTCCAATCTGAGTAATACTGCAGTGTTGAAATGCCCAAATTCTTAACAAGAAGAAATGTGTAGTAATTTCACAACCAGAATGTAGAAGGTAAGGTTGCATGGAAATAGGTATTTTCTATTCTATTTATATTTCCATCCCAAGGGTTAAGGTATTAAGAGTTTCTACAACCAAGAGTTTTCCCTGTTCTATAACTCTCTGATATACATGCGAGGTCCAATAGTAGTACTCAACCCAATATCTTAGGGCACCAAATAAGGAGTCTAGATCGTGCCCTTAGTTGTAATACCCGAATACCCGGGTACTAGAGAGTATCTTCTCGAGTGTTATTCTCAATGGAACTATAGCATTCAGGTGATCGATCGTTTTGTTTGTAGAGGGCTTCATGAGAGTTCAATCCATATACAGGTGTTGTCATATGTGATACCACTCGAAGGGGTACCAACAGGGGTTACAAGGGTGACCAACAATGTGCGCTTGAGTACGACTTGTAGTTCCTTCGTGTATGCTTCCCCAACCGCGGATTTATGCACTGAACGATAAATCTCTGTAGCTTTAAGATGCCATAATACGTCTTTACCCTAAAAAAAGATAACCCACAATTTTCTGCCAAGGAAAGTGCTCGGATACCACTTGTAAGGTACCAGATCTATTAAAATAGATGAAAACAAAAATATTGCAAAGGATAACAACGAAAAAACACAATAGATGAAACCACAACAAAAAAATTATACCTTTATTGATAGGAAACAATGTTTACTTGCCTCTTCGAAGGGGACCCTCCACCAGACCAGAGATCTATTGCGATAATTCTAAAGACAAAATTTCTCATACCCTCTACTCCTATTTATACTAAATCTATCTATCCAAAAGAACAATCTAGGAAGATCCTTCTAGAAGCGGAAGCTTCTATTAGGTCTTCTTACATTTGACTTATTCTTTCTTATTGTTGGGCCTTATTAATATTTCCCTTTATTACATGGAATTATGTTATTCTACCTATGTGAGAGGTTAGGGAGATCAGGTCCCTAACACAATATCATGAATGATGGATTTAAGTTTAGATGTTAAAGCCATAGGATCATTATCCTTCATTTCTAGGTTGACGAGTTCCATCAACAGTTAAATTAACTCAAATTCTGAATGTGAATCATACATATCTTTCAACTTATTCAAAGCACTCTGAGAATCTTTGATATATATGATATGATGACTCACTTCTTTTCTTATGGATGAAGCAATGAAGGCATATTATATCTTGTCTCTATTCGTTCATATGGAAATCTTTTTATCTGGTTTAGGTTTTGTAGGTTTGGTATTGCTATGGTAAGTGTCATCCGAGAGATCATTGAAGATTAGGGTATGCTCAATCTTCCTTGACCATTATGGATAATTCTCTTTCTCTTTAAGTACCAGGCCAACAATCCACTTTCTCCCCATCAAGCACATGATAAAATTAAGGAAATGCTACTTTAGGGTTCCAATGTGTTTCTGAAGAAGACACAAGACACAGATGGAGAGCTTCAAACATCTAGATCAACGATCTCCTCCTCCAATTCTTAACTAACTTGAGTCTATCGTTGCATGACCTACGGTTGTTGCTAGAAAATTTGTTATTGCTTCTGTACGATCTAAGTCTCTAGATTGGTATGGAAAATATGAACTCACTATGCATTGATTTAAGAGGTGTCATGAGGAATTTTTTTTTTTTTTTTAAATCACTTGTTTAAGAAAGCTAGTCTCTTGGCTATACATATCACATATAAAGACTATTGTGCCCCATTATTTTAGTCTTCTCTATTGAAGCTAAAAACATGAGCTTTAATGCTAATTGATATAGAATACAATAGAAAACAAACAAGTGATTTACTAAACAATTAAATTTCTATATACCAGATTGTCTCATTCATATATACACATTCCAAAATAAAAAATTCACTATAAAAATATATTTTTATTTATTATAATATATTATAATAACTTCTTTATTAATTACTCACCACTCATATCGAGTGACCATTATTATTTATTATAATATATTATAATAACTGCTTTTAATATCGAGTGACCATTTTTATTTACTATATTGCATTCTCTAACAATTATATCCAGTATTATTGATACTTCACTTTCCGTTAAATTCTATTTTCAGGAATGCTTCAATTCTTCATATGGATGATGTCATGAAGTACGTTTGAAGGATTTTTTAAAAATATTTTTATTAACAAGAACTGTTTACAAAAATATATAAATAAAAATTAATATCTTCTAGTAATAATATGTGATCAATTTATTATTATATTTAATTAATGTTCAAAATTATATTTACACTTTTTCAGTTTAATTTTTATAGCTATTCACAGGTGATAGGTATGCCTCGATTCTTCATATATGGATGATGTTATGAAGTATGTTTGAAGGATTTTTTTTTTAAATATTTTTATTAACAAGAACCATTTACAAAAATATATAAATAAAAAATAATATCTTCTAGTAATTATATATGTGATCAATCTATTATTATATTTACTTAAAGTTAAAATTATATTCACAAGTTTTCAATTTAATTTTTATAGCTATTTACAGGTGAAAATATTTTTGGCTGAAAATATTTTTTATTTATCAAATGAGCTTATGTAAAATATTACTATAAGCTGTGCAAAATTGATCAGGGAGAATGAATTTATACGACATGACATAAGCTGTGCAAATTTGATCAGAGAGAATGAATATATACGACATGACAGCTAGCCAACAAAATAGAATTTTGTCGGAAAATACAAAGTACCTTTTCTGCAATTTTGCGTCGATTCAGAAACATGGAATGGAATTTTATAAAGAGATTCCTTTTAGAGCAACGTGGAATTTTATAAATAGATTACTTCTAAAAAAATTGGCCATTTTACATTGATTTTGTATTTTGATAAGGATCTTTTTCCGTGGAAGGCAAATGATTTTGTATTTTGATAAGGATCTTTTTACGTGGAAGGCAAAGTTTATGTAGATGTTAAAGAGATGCACTTCATATTGAAAGTTGTCCTTTAAACTATTCATAAATAGATTAACAATTTATCCTCTAAAATTTTCTTATTTTAAGATTTAACTTTCCTCTAAAAATGTTCTTCACTCTAAGAAGATTATTTATGTAACTGTTGAATGTGCTCTTTTTTTTTTTAGGTTTTTCAATTGACTAAAGAATATGTTGCTCATGATATCTTTATAATATGTTATCAATTTTTCCATAAAAATAGATAAAGGGACAATAAAACCATTTTTAGATTCATAAATTTATACTACGATATAAATTAATTAACTTCCAAATATATGAAGGGATGATTTTGGAGAATGAAAATTTATCTCAAAATGTAGTAATTTTGGTGAATCATACTAGTTCTTAATATGGAAAAGCATGGAAAATTAGTCCATGTGCTAAATTTAACCCCTTAAATTTTCCTTGGATGCAATAGTTTGTGCCATCTTTAATATCCATGACATGGATCTTGGCATGATGAATGATCAAGTGTTTGGGACTTAATCTTCTTGTTCTCAATATGTAACTAGAACTTGATCCTCATGTTCTTTTTATTCTCTTCTTGAGGAGAATGATTCATAATATTAAAGAGGGTTGATAATTCCTTCATAGTTTTCCCTGGATATTCTTTTTACATGGCATCTCTTAAATATATTCTTCCTTTTCTATCTAGGTTTAGAGGTCAATAATATTTTTCTTCAGTTGATGAAGAGTCCATTGTTTAATATCTTTATAATTTGGAAATTTATTGGTTAATGTGAAATTCTAATTCATCATTTTGTTCTTATGTCCTAGATGATACTTTAGAATCCTTTGCATGGGTCTTTCCATAAATCTCATTTGGCTCACTATCTCTAGACATGATAGGCTAAGGTTTTGCAATGTCTTATGGAAAAGGGAATGCCACAACTCTATAATATATCATTGACTTTTCAACATCAGTATTCATTAGGTAATTCACAATGCACACTAAGGAGGATGAATCATACTCTAAGTTGTTGATCTGAAAATATCAAACTAGTCATGATACAAACTTGATTCGAAATATCAACAAACTCTGATACTGATTCAGTGCGAAAATCCTTAGATGTCATTTAGCTCATAAGTACATACAAACATTCGACCAGGAAATTGAAGATCGACTTGATTATTCTCAAAATGCCAAAATTACAATAAATGGGCTTTCAATGCCAAATTTAAAGTGACTAAATTTTTTTCATTAATCCCATAAAAAGAGGTCATTATTGAATTCCTCACGAAATTCTGAGAAAAATGAGTATAAAATCTACTATGTTCTAAATAGGTGTCGAAAAAGCCTTGTTTACATGCATAACGAGACTATGGGTGTCATACATGACAATTTGGACTAATATTTTTCATATATAACCTCTTTACACAAAAATAACATCACCATAACATTTCTCAAAAAACTCAATAACACACAAAACGAGGCAAATCAAAACCAAAAACACTCCTTGCACACAAAACTAGGCAATATGCACTTGGCATGAAATTCTATGGCATTCATTCCAATGTTGGAATGCAAATTTATGTTCTCAGCATTGGTTTTCATGTCGATTAAATAGGCCTAGGTCAGCCTAACCACCAACCAAAATCTATGATACATCTTAAATCTATTTTTCTTGGTTTGTTTTAACAAGTGGATGATATGAAGTAGTGGTTGAAGCTTCTGGAATATAGCCTCGAGGTTTCGTGTTCTATCCACAATAAGGCATATACGTTTGTTTTTTATAACTATACAATAAATCCGTTTTGGTTGGTTATAACTTTATAACCGTATATATGCACTAATAAAACAATTAAAATTCAAAAATAATAAAACAACTAATAGACCAACGGTTTGACCACCTCGGAGTTCAGACCTGAACCATTATTGGAAAATCCATGCCTACCACATGACAACCCTTGATTGGACCACCTCACACCATGCCATGTCACCTACCTGTGCCAACACCACATCACTCGTCCAGTCACCTGCCACTGTATTGTATGATCATGCCACGTGGTGCTTTCTGGTATTGTCATATCGTTGTCCTATCATTTCCATGTCAACATATGGATGTTCACTATACCCACCTGCCACTGTATTGTATGATCATGCCACGTGGTGCTTTCTGGTATTGTCACATCGCTGCCCTATCATTTCCATGCCAACATATGGATGTTCACTATACCTGCCAGGTAATCGTACGGATGCTACATCATTTGTACGGATGACACATGGCACTTTTGTATTGGTCCACATGGACCCCCCAGAATTTCAAAAATGAGTGACACGTGGTCGTGTCTCCTGCTGCCACATCACCCTATTAATGTCAGCATGATGCCATCCTGTGACCTGTATGGAAGATCCGCGTGGAATCATATGGGATTTCCACATGACACTCCTTTAACTTTTTCCCTAGTTTGACCAAATTTTGATCGGCCATAACTTATTCATAAGAACTTCGTTTGAGGTCATTCTTGCATTGGTAGAAAGTTATCATCGATCTCTACACAATGAAGTGGTTTTCAAAAGAATTTGATAAGATCAATTTTTCAGCATTTTGGATCCTTGTGGACCTCTTTTGAGCATTATGGATCATCTTGGATCAACTATACTATCTAGTTCCTAGGTACATGAGAGCGATCTCCTTGCGTGTTGTGCTTAGTTTACTATAGAAAAAATTGGTTGAAAGGTAATATAAGTATGGTCTTAGTAATTCCTATGGGGATTCTGATATACCCTACGGTACATGGAATATCAAACTCATAAACCAATTTTGTATAATAGAATATCAGTTACATAGCCACAACAAAGACATATAAGGGTGTCTAATGTTGGCCCCATTTGTGTTGTTTATGTGTATGTTTTTTTTTTGTGGTCGATGGAATCATCAACTAGTTAGTTCGTATCCACTTAACATGGTGTCAAGTCTTCTACGTAACATGACAATACCGATCACAAAGTAGAACACATATTTTTATATATATAACTTATTAGAAAATTAAATTAATTTTTTTTTGTATGTATTTACAAAATGTTTTTTTATTATTATTTTGATTGAAAAATTATTTTTCTTTTAATAAATTATTATTTTTTAAATATAATAAAAGAAGGCAACAATCCAAAACAAAAGTATCTAGTAAAATGTATACCTTTTAAGAATTACCAAAGAGTTATTTTAAGTGATAT
>JZKD02S1640226.1:187254-202695 GCA_000966675.3 Picea glauca | reverse complement strand
CTATCCATCTAGGATAGTTTCACCAACAATTTCCTTGATCTTCATCTCATTATTCCTCATACAAGCATGGGTCCTCCAACCATTCTTCTAGGATAACTCAATCCGTAAAGCGTCTGCCCGTGAGGGCTTTCACCATAAGGGGACCACTTTGGAGTTCATCCATTTGTACACCTTATCAATCATGATAAGATAATAATAACTCATCTATACATTTTTCCAACAATGCATCATATACTAATGGAACCACATCGATCCATCTTCATCATGTATCAATGACAACTCATTGATCAATCTTCATCTATGCATTCTCATCAAGGACAATACATATTATATTACATCAATAATCAATCAATCAATCCTTTAACATCAATCAATCACTTGAGATCAATCAATCAAACCATTGGCATCAATGACAACATGATCCAACAAGTTTCTCAAACTTTATCTAACCATTAACGTGTTTTCAACTTGGTGTCAAAGACAAATAGTCACTTAATTCTAAAGAATGACTCAAATGTTTTGAATGTTCAAACTAATCATAACCATTCATTACCTTGATCCAATGGATCTCATTTAATCTGGAAAAAATGGGTTTCACTCTAGCTCAATTTAGCTATTGAAGTCGACTTGTTTTCACAAGGAACACAACTAGGGTTTCATTGATTGAAATAAAACTTGGTTTCCATTAACAACCTTTTCCAATGCAGTCATGATATCACTATTGTTTCATCAAAGAAAAATAAATTGTTTCCTTCAAACCACAATTCTGTTAGTTACTACAATTTATTCTATAAGAAGAAAGACAATTTGGCAACAACTGGATCCTCTTCTCATCATATTATCATGCACATACAAAGATTGAATTGCAACTAAATCGATTCATAGTTGTTAAAACGGGACATATGCATTCCACAGGTAAAACAGAGAGCCTATAACACCTTTAAAATGTTAAACATCATTTTTATTCCATTCAACAAGTTCCCATTCATAAATTTGAACATCCATGTGTATACACTTGCATTACAACAAAATACAATCAGTTTATGGCTATCTAGAAAAGAGGATCATATCATAATTTCTAAGAACACACACACTGAGTAATTCTAAGTTTCTCTTCATTCGAACAACAAAACATTCTTGATTACACATTCATGCATAAAAACCCAATAATCATATCTAGATCCGAACAAGTAGGATATACTAACTAAACTAGAGAATATCTCTTTTCTATCTTTCTAGCACTATCAAAATCACTAAAAACTAGATTTCAAATGATTTTTAGCTTGTCTTTGGCAACAAAATCCATTTGTTGTCACATAACTAGCTACCAAAATCGAAAACCAACTCCCTTTACGATAAACTTTACTTTGTATAAGTCAAATTTTTTTTAAATGAATCATGCCCCTGCATCAATTCTCCTTGTTAATTTTCGGTTAATCTTCTTCTGTAGCCTTAACTTAATGAGGGATTTACTCATTTTTTCACCTCAATAAGATTCTTCTAAATTGTAACCAACCTAAGTCTTGGACCTCATCACATCCACTACTCGCAAATACACATCAAAACTAGCTCTAATACCACTTGATCCAAAAATACTTAGATACCACTTATTCTTTTAAAATATACAGGTTAGCATCTAACTTGATTCAAAATTAATTCTTGATTGTATTGAGGTGATTTGAATAAAAATAATTATGTTCTTCTCATCCAAAGTCTCATGAACTAATGATTAATTTGAAGAATTATGCGATAACATAGTAGAAAATAAAAGAACTCAAATTATACAATATTGATGACATATATTACTTCATCTCCAAGTCCCCTTTAGATAGTGAGAGTGATATCCATAATCTCAAAATGTCAAAATGTCAAAATACATTACAACATGGACTTACAAAAGCCAATTTTATGGAATCTCTTTAATTCCACTACTCAAACTCAAAAAATGAGTTTACCTTTGTATTCCTCATGAGATTCTGAGAAAAATGAGTATCAAGTTGACCATATTCTGAACTCGATCAATTTCACCCTCTTTACTCGCCAAACAATGCACTATGGCATTGATTAATGGAAATATGGACTAATAATTTTATAAATAACCTCTTAGCACAAAAATAACACCATCATTCAAATCTTCTCGGAAAAATGAGAAAAATGAGTATAAGCATGCATATGTTTGGACAATATACCTTAGGGCACACATATCTATGCAGGACACAAATTATATTTACTCGGCATGCAAATCGATACAATACCAAATTAGTTCCTTTCTCTGCATGAAAAACAATGAAATCTGTAGATTACTCTATTCTTGGGATTCGTGCACACCTCAGACTTCATTCCTTTCTTGGGATGTCCGTTAGTCTTAGACCCCACACCCATAAATAAATTGTGGGCCCCCAATCATACCCATATTATGTGCTATCAACATTTAACATTTTGTTGGTGAATCCGATAATATGTGGTTCCATTCGCATAGCGGTTAAGGAATTAGCAATATATGCAGTAGGTTGGGGGATCAAACCCCACCAACCTATGATTGTTTTGTGGCATTGTTATATTCGTTGGTGGAATATATCATATGGATATATGCGGTGAAACATATTTTTTAATTCCCCATGGATCTTAGAACATGGTTATATGATATACCATACGACCACATATTATGTGTCGAGGGATTATCCCTTGGCCCCATTTTTCCTCCCATTCAAACCTTAACCAAACTTAAATGAAATTTACAACATATATGGTTAAAAACTAATGCGGTGGCATGATGGTAGAAGGGCTTGGGTAAGGTTATTGGAGGTCACAGGTTTGACTCCCATTTTCTCCCATAAACTTTTATATACATAAACCATAATAGGCCAATGAGGGACTACCACATGGAAGATTTTAATTGGCTTTCATGTGCCACGTGTGAATCCATGATTGGTGCCAATTATATGTACAAATTTTCCAATCACCTGCAAACTTGTCACGCCACATCGCCTCCCTTCCACGTCAACATTTTATGACCTGTAATTTCATACCATGTGTAACCCTTGCAGTGGTCACATGTGTCACCTTTGACCCTTTGACTTTTACCTTTTTCCCAACTTTGACCATCCATAAATTTTTCATACGAACTTTGTTTGAGGTGATTTTTGTATCGTTGGAAATATATCACCAAGCTTTACACATTGATGGTGTTTTTAATATAATTTGAGATAGAAAAAAATTATCTTTTATGGATCCTCTTGGACTTCTATGAGCATTTTGTATCCTCCTAGATATGTGTAAGCATTCATGTATCCTCCTAGATCATTTGATGTACTTGGTTTGAGAAATGAAAATATCTTCATCTAGCTAAAATATCTAGAGTCCCAAAACAAAAGTGAACTCACCAAGTAGGGACGTTTCAAACTTGTTTTGCATGTCTTTGGAAAAATTTTCACTCAACTTGTCATAATCAATTCCAAAGATGATTTAAGCCACATATACTTCAATGGTAAGTATGTTTTCCTGATCCACTTTTATGTAGAAATTTCTATATTCATTTCCCTTCCTTAATCCTTATTGTTGCAAGTACTTTTCCAATCTTGAATACGAAGATCTAGAGGCTTGCTTGAGTCCATACAGATATTTCTTCAATATGCAAACATAATCTTCCTTTTTTGATAGTAGGAACCCTTCTGGTTTTTCTATGTAGACCTCTTCTTCTAATTCCCCATTTAGAAATGTTGATTTTACAACCATATGATATACTCTGATCCTTTTGAAACATGCATAGGACAAGATCATTTGGATTGCTTCTATTCCAGCAACAGGAGAAAAATTTTCTTCAAAATCCACAGAATCCACTCCTTCAAATTGAACATATCCTTTTTATATTAGCATTTCCTTATTTTTTGTTACTTTTCCATGTTCGTTAAGTTTATTTCTGAATGCCCATTTTGTGCCAATCACATTTTTGTACTTAGGTCTTGGAACTAGTTCCCATGTCTCATTATTCTCTATTTGATTCAGTTCTTCTTCCATGGCCTTAATCCAATGTTCATCATTGTTGTATTCCTCAAAGATTCTTGGTTCAACTATGGATAATAGTGCTATATGTCTTTGTTCTGGTGTACATGCCCATCTGCTTCCTCTGATTTCTATTCCTGCATTTTGATCTCCAATAATTTGTTCTAGTAGATGATTCTTTTGAATCCAATGGTTAGGTGTTTTAGCAGATGTATGGAAATATTTTTTATTGTATTCTATTTCTTGTTTATCTGCTTCTGGTTTCTTCTCTTATGGTTCTTCTACTTCTTACTCTACTTCTTATTTCTTTAGTTCTTCTTCTACTTCATTCCCTTTTGAATTTATTCTTTATTCTCTCGTCTTTAGTATATTTGTTTCATCGACCTTTACATTGATGCTTTCCACCATTTTGTTGAGTCTTAGGTTGTAGCATTTGTATGCCTTACTTTTTCTTGAGTAACCAACCAATATACCCTTATGAACCCAAGACTCAAACTTTCCAATCTTATTGTCTTCTCTTCTTATGTAACACTTTATTCCAAACACTCTAAAGTGCTTGAAATTCGCAGGTCTTTCCTTCCACATTTCATATGGATTCTTTTCATTATTACTTCCAAGAATTCATAAGTTCAAGATATGAACAATTGTACATACTTCTTGTACCCAGAAGATATCACCCAAATTGGAATATTTCAACATGGTTCTATCCATTTCATGTGTAGTTTTGTTCTTCCTTTCAGTGACTCCATTTTGATGTGTCCTAGTTGCTAATCATTTTCTTTTTATTCCATGTTCTTCACAAAAGTACATGAATTATTTTGATGTGAACTCACCTCCATTGTATGATATCAAACACTTGATTTCCAACTTAGTCTCATTTTCAACCATCTCTTTGAATGTCCTGAAACATAAGAATGTCTCTGACATTTTCTTGAGAAAAAAAGATATGTTCATTCTTGTATAATCACCAATAAGTAACCTGAAGTATTGTTCACCATTTAGCCCTTTTGTTCTCATTGGTCCACATAGATCGATGTGTACAATATCCAATGGTTTTTTTGTAGAGTATTGCTTTGTTATGAACTTAGTTCTTGTTTGTTTTCCATGTAGACAATGTTTGCACAAAGTATTGGTTGGCTTTGAAATTTCATGAATTTCTCTTACGGCTTCCTTTCTACTAATTTTGGCAATATTATCCAAGTTCATATGACCCATTATTCTATTCCAAATCGGACTTTCATTTTCCTTTCCCAAGTAATATTTTTCCTTTCCAATCTCATTTAAGATGTATATGTTGTTTGGAGTCCTTATTGTTTCTTCCTTCCTGGATGGATTACCCTCCTTTCTTCTCATTTCATACACTGTATCTATTCCATTTAACTCGTCAATTATTAATGTAGTAATATTTTCTCTTTATTCTAGCAATGAAATATTCAGATCAAATCTCAATGGAAGAGACCTTAGTACCTTTTGAACGATTACTGGTTCTTTAATTTCTTCTCCTAATCCTTTAACAACGTTCACTATTTCATCAACTCACATAAAATAAGCTACAATATCTTCATATTCCTTCATTTTTAATTGTTCAAGTTGACCTCTATAAGTTTGAAGCTTGGCCCCTTCGAATTTGGCATATCCTTCATAAACATTTTGAAGTTTTTCCCAAAGATCTTTTTCATAGTCACAATGCATAACCTTGACATATATTGAACTAGATATGACACTCATAATATAATTTTTATCCTTCGAATTGTTTTAGATAAGATTAATTCCATATTTATATGTTGGGGAGGGGTAGGTGTTGTGTATCCATCTAATACTTCTTTTTAGAAATCAAATCCTTTTGCTTGGACAAGAATTTTCATCCTTTTTCTCTAGAAGGAATAGTTATGACCATGAAATTGTGGCATTTCATTATTAGTGCACTCCATGATATACTTTTCGATGATTAGACTATTTTTGAAGGACATGATCTGCTACCAATTGTTGGATTATTCACTAATTTTGAGAGGGGGGTGCATCAATATTAGGAACTTTTACCACATTTAATCACAATATGCAAAAATTTAAGATATCAAAAAAGTTTCATTTATGATTGCATTGAATATGCCATAAAGATATAACCAAAAATACACAGTACACAATAATTTTACATGGAAAACCAAATGGCAGAAAACCACAGAATGTGTTCTTATATATCAAAATATTACATTCATAGGAAACACCAAATTCCAAAATTATATAGCACCATATGGAAGGAGGCACCAACCCCTATTTACAAGCTCTATCCTGAAGGAAACTACAAATACCTAGATTCTCTAGATCCAACTACAAGGAGTGTCCAACCACCTAATTTAAAGGCTCCAACCTGAAGGAATATACAACTCATTTTCACTACCCCTTCCTTCATCCCTTGAATATAAATAAGATAATCTACCTATCACTGTTTCTATCACTGATACTAATATATCATCATCTTCAAAACTTATACAACCACTTAAAACTCATTCCAAGATCTCCAAGAATATGCTCCAAATCATGTGATCAAAATCACCATGATATACATCAAACTATATTCCAAGACATCCAAGATGTGTCTCAATAAATATACCATGCATCAAATAATATACCCAAAATGTGCCTTAAACATGTGCCAAAATATCCAAGATTTACCTCAACCATGTTCCAATACCTAGAAGATATGCCTTAATCACATGCCATAACCTCCAAGATACAAGACTCAAAGTATATATAGAATAACATACCTTTCAATATGTGAACAATCTAGTGCATGAAATATTAGATATTCAGACCTTCCTCAACTTCAACATCAAGAAGAATACCTTCCTCAAAGCTTTCCTCAACCTCGTGGGACTGGATCGACCAATAGGTAGGGCCTCACATGATGAAACAAGGACAAACAATGGGGGGCTTGTGGGACACCGTATGATTGAACCGTGGGGGTCTTCTCAATTAGGGTTTTTCGAAAACCCTTCTCCAATATGTGGCTCCAAGAACTCCCTCCTTCGTACAATTCTGCTACTTCATTTTCACTAAGAAATAACACCCTTTCTTAGTGAATAAATGAGAGGTTCTTAATGTGTAATTATACCCTTCCAAGTAACTTCTTGTCCTTAGATTCAGGGCTTCTCCACTTGCTTTCAAGGATTCATTTTTAAGAGAGCATAACTTCTCAACCGTGAGGAACCACATGGCCTGCCACCTACCGTTGGAAATGACTTGAAAAGGACTATCAATAAATGGCAGTTTTTCATGTAATTATGATGACCTTCATACTCATTTTATTTAAATAAATTTTATCTTCGTGACCACACCTTTGGGGCTTCTTATCCATATTTCTAGGGAATCTTGTAGACTTCTTCAAAGATTCTTCTTGTGAGGGCCATTATTAAAGATACACTATAAAGGGACCACTTTGGAGACTTCTTCAAATACACACATCACTTCTATAGGATTTTGGACTTCTTCTAGGGTTGACATCAATGAAAACCAATTTTCCACCAATGAAAGTTTTGATATACGCAAGGCTCGGTTAGTTTCCAAAGTGTTATCTGAAGTTGAAGTCATTGACTATAATGAAGCATTTTCAATCGTAGACAAAATGAATTCCATATGCCTTGTTCTATCCCTTACTACCTCACATCAATGGGAGTTCCATCAAATGGATGTTAAATATGCTTATTTCATGGGGATTTTCAAGAAGAAATATACATGGAAAAGCCTCCTAGATATGTCACACCAAAATGGATACGCCAAAATCGATAACTTTCTTCTTCACATTGGATTTTATAGATGTCATTTTAACCCTAATTTCCATATCAAGCAATTACGAATCTATCTCATAATAATTGTTCTTTATGTTGGTTTATTTACTATCACTGGTAGTCACCCTAAACTTTTAACCCACATGAAAGATTTCAATAAAACAAAATTTGAAATGATAGTCTTAGGACATATACCTTATTTCCTTGGTCTCCAAGTATTGCAAACCAAGGAAGGAATTAATATTTCCTAGTCTAAGTTTGCTTGTGATCTTCTTCATCACTTTCACATGGATTATTATAAACCAACCCTTTATCCCTTCCATATACTTGTACTACTCATGAAGCTTATGCCACTTTGTACCATAAGTTAGTTAGTATCCTCTTATATTTGACTCATACCCATCTTGATATTTCCTTTTATGTTGGTCTTGTTTCCTGATATATGAAACCACCCCATGAAATCCATTAGAAAGAAGATAAAATGATACTTCAATATGTTCGGGGTACATTTTAGTTTTGGATACATTACAGTGCAGGGGGGAATACCTTTTTGGTTGGTTTCAATAATTTGAATTGGGACAACGACCCTGATTATTAAGAGTCTATTGTAGGTTATGTTTTCATCCTTTCTTATGGACCTGTCACTTGGGCTTGTAAGAAACAATAATATATCCCTCTTTCTTCAACATAAGAAGACTACAAATAAATGGTTAATGCAAGTCAAGAAGTCTTGTGGCTTCAACAAATCCGTTCAGAGTTTGGATTCCACCAGTCGCATTCAAGCACCCTCTGGTGTAACAGTTTAAGTGTCATCAATATCACCAAAGGTCAAGTTCAACATTAGTGAAAAAACAACAACAATCCACACATGCACTTCATTAGAAATCTTGTTCATGATTGAGTTATTGAAGTTCACTTTTTCCCTATATAAGATTAATTTGCAGACATCTTTACAAAGTCTCTTATAGAAGTGAAGTTTTCCAAACTTCAACATTTGTTAATATTTATTGAAGTTGTCGTTAAGGGGGGATAGGATCTAATTCCTCCTTGATTCTTTGATTGTGTCATCTTTGTAAATTATTCAATATTGTCCCAAATTGTTCTTAAAGGGGGGCTGTTAGGATATTTAGACACTTAGAATTTAGTTAAGATCAACTTGGTCAATTGCGTTGTTAGGTTAAAGTGTGTTTCTTTACTATGCATTAGTATGCACTTGGAGTTATGTAATCTGGGAGTGACGACATGTTCTAGACATAGAGTGATCTGACAACTCATATTGTGCTTAAACTTAATGTCCACATTGATCCATGGTTTAACACCCAATTAGTCCATGATCTCTATTTAATTAGCATGGAGGGTCATTTAATGATGATCAATTGTGAGAAAATCTCTTGTAATATTTTTCTTTTTCATTCATAAATTTCCATACGTGGCCATGTTGGACGGGGTCATGGATGTTTCCCCACATTGGCGTTTTAACACATAAAAAAATTGGATTTTGTTATCTTTGATTTGGTTGTGTGAGTGGTTATCGATGGTTCTCTTCCTTTGTTGGAATACATTGTATTTCCAAGCACATACGATGAATATTCGGCCTGTTCAATGCTTCCAAATCCAACAATGCACAAACGATATCCCATTTGTTGTAGAGGGAAAAATATCACCATAGTCTATTCCATATTTCTATGCATATCCTTTCACCAAAATCCTCTCATTATTCTTTTCAAGTGAGCCATATGGTTTTTACTTGTTCTTGTAGAACTACCAACAATTTATTGGTTTTCTTCTGAATGGAGGATCCACCAACTTCCATTTGCATTATTTATGAAAGTATCATACTCATTTTGCATGGCTTGTTTCCATTCATAATGAGAAGTATCTTATTCAAAGAAATTTGGTTCAAAGTTTGTATATAAATCAAATTCTCAATCATATGAAACATCCATATCATTGATATCACCAAAATATGAATCATCTACATCTCCTCCATCATCTTATCTTTTTTAACTTCTAGTTCCTATATTTCTAACCTCATTAGGATAAGCACTTTCAAATGTTTTTATGAGCCACTTTGGAAATTTATTTTATGGTCTAGGTTTATCCACTAATTGATATTCCCCATCATCATTCATCTTTTCAATCCACTCAATCACATCATCCAATTGTTCTTCCTATTCTTATAAAGTGGCTGGATATTCTACATGAGGGGAGATGCCACTTCGAAAATAGATTTGTCATTTGGACCCAAGATAGGGACTTCCACTCCAAGATGTTGAATCTCATCATCAAACTCATGATATTTCTTTACATGGGTGAATATCCAAATGACCAAGCTACCACTCAATAGTATTGTCATTCTTGGTGGACTCAAGAAAAAATACATGTATGGAAAGAATGGATTTTTTGTTTACCTCAATGTAAAGATGATATTCTTTGGTGTTATTTCAATACCAGAAGAATATGCACTTTTGGATCCTTGAATTAAGGTAGAACAAATGGAGGCAAAGAACCTAAGATGCCTCATAGAAGGAATGCAAAAATATAAAATTTTATAAGGAGTCTTGTTCCCAAGAGCGTGAGATGGAATTTTGTTTCTCACATAGCCTACACATAGAAATACATCAACCAAAAACATAAAAATCACATTTTTGAAAAACAACAATGAACATACCACATTCAAGAGTGTCAAGTTTATTATTTTTGCTACACCATATTGCTAAGGATATTATAGGATATTAGTTTGATGCTTGGTCTCATGTTGGTGAAGATATATTTTAAACTCATTAGAAATATATTCCCCTCTGTTATCAATACAAAATGTGTCAATACAATATCGTTCTTCATTTTCAATCATACATTAAAGTTTTTAAAATTTTCAAAGGCTTGAGAATTATTTTTCAACAAATAAAACCAACACATTCTCATGTAGTCATCAATAAAATTCATGATACATTTATTACCAAAGGTAGATGTAATAGGCATGGGGGCACACAAATCAGAGTGTATCAATTCTAGCTTTCTACATTCTATTGAAGTGGAATCATGAAAAGGTTGTTTGTTATGTTTCCCAATGATAGAAGCCTCACATTGCTTCAAATTCGTTGGAATGATGGGAAAACTAGAAACACCGTATTTATTAAACATATGAATACTATAATAGTTGATGTGCTCAAATATAGCATGCCACAAGAGACTAGAAGAAAATGTATCTTCATCATAGTGAGAAAGGTGTATATGATTTTTTTCCATGTAGATATCCATTTCATATTCAACAATTTGTCATCCTCCCATATTGCCATGACAACAATGTTGTTGGAATACCTCCTTATTTCAATTTTTCCATCAAACATGTGAATGGAATGACTTTACTGTCAAATTTGCACAAGAGAAAACAAGTTCCTCAACAACTAAGGAAGTTATAGAACATCATGTAAAATAAAATATGGGGATCCATGCAATTTGAGCATGATGGTGCCAATTCTTGTAGGTTTGAGGCTCGATCCATTTGCAAAGTATACTACACCCTCTAAATTGTCATTCAATTATTCAAAGAAATATTTTTGAAATGTCATGTGGCATGTAGCACTAGTGTCAAGAAACTACACATATCTCCAAGAATCAAATGACGTTTTCAATAAATATTCATTTATTCCAGTATTGCAGTGATAAAAAACAAAATGAATAGATTCAAGGGCTTTACGTTTTTCTTCCTTTTGTTCCTAATTTTTTTTTTGTCTTCTCCTATGACATCGTACATGTTTTTACTTCATTCTCATTCTTTCCATACTGAATATAGTGAAGATTGGATCTCTCACCTTGACTCTACCTACACCCCCTGCCTCTTAAATTCATCTTTCCAATTCCTTTGTTACTAAATTATCCTCTAGAAGAATCATGTGATTTATTCTTCCATTCTTCAGAAAGGCACACAATCTCCCAAATCAACTAAGTTATCTGCTTCCTAAAATCCTTCTCAAGTTCTACACTTTTATCCACAAAGGAATTTAATTGGCCACTATCTTGAAGTGATTAAAGATAGTGATAATATGTGGGGTAGAGGGCCTCGATGAAGACCATGATAGTTCATGCTAGTATAATCAATGTGTAAGGTACC
Organism: Picea glauca; assembly: GCA_000966675.3. Classification (NCBI taxonomy): domain Eukaryota; kingdom Viridiplantae; phylum Streptophyta; class Pinopsida; order Pinales; family Pinaceae; genus Picea; species Picea glauca. Next base: position 190,794 of record JZKD02S1640226.1, on the reverse strand, counting down.
AGATCTATTAAAATATTTGAAAATAGAAATATTGTAGAGAATAACAATGGAACAACACTATAGATGAAACGACAACACCAAAATTATACCTTTAATGATATGAAACAATGTTCACTTTCCTCTTCAAGGGGGAAACCTCCAATAGAGGATAACTCTATTATAATAATTCTCAAGACAAAAATTCTCATACCCTCTAATCCTATTTATACTAAATCTAACTATCCAAAAGAAAAATCTAGAGAAAGATCCTTCTAGAAGTGGAAGCTTCTGTTAGGTCTTCTTACATTTGAATTATAATTCCTTATTGCTAGGACTTATTAATATTGGCCTTTATTACATGGAATTATATTATTCTACCGACGTGATGGGTTAGGGAGGTTAGGTCCCTAACATGCCCTTCCCCTTGAAGAACAACCTTGTTCTCAAGGATTAAGACGAGGAAATTGTTGTAGAATGGTGCTCGGATCCCAAGTGGTATATTTTGGAGTGGTATATTTCCACTAGAATAACACTTCCTTGATGGTGCACTGACGGAGATGACACTGTTACTGGTCCAAGACTTCTTGTGTTTGCAACGATACAAAACCTTCTTTATCCAACTCAGGGAAACTGGTTTGAGTTTGTCACTTAGTTCCAATCACCTTCTTTAAGTAGGAGACATGAAAAAAAAGATGAATCTTTGACTGACTGGGTAGAGCCAACTGCTAGGCCACTGATCCCACTTGCTTGAGCATGGTATAAGGACCATAAAATTTAGGAGAAATTTTATGACAGTGTTCATCTTTGAGTGAAGTCTTCTTATAAGGTTGTAGTCAAAGAAACATATGGTCCCCTTTAACAAATTGTCATTTGAAACGACCTTGATGTTATTGTTTCTTCATGCAATTCTGAGCAATGACCAAACTGTCTTTAAGGGCACAAAGAATATCCTCTCAGACTGTAACATTTTTTTCAACCTCCTAAAACTTTGAAACCTGCGGTAGGTATGAGAGAATCGATGGTGGAGTTTGGCCATATACTTCTTCAAAAGGAGTCATGTGAGTATATATATGGTAAGATGTGTTGTACCACCATTCATATAGAGGAAACAACTGAGACCAACAAGTTTTCCTCTCAGATGTAAAACACCTCAAATATATTTCCAAACACTTATGGACAACTTCAGTCTAGCCATCCATCTGGGGGTGATAGGTGGTACTGAGATGCAATTGGGTGATCTGTAGCTTGAACAATTATTTCGAAATATTTTTTAGTGAAACTGAAATGTATGCCAGAGACAATAGAATTAGGCATGCCATGAAGATTGAATATATTATCCATGAATATTTGAGCCACTGTGGATGTGGTGAATGGGATTTGAAGGGCACAAAAATGAGAATATTTGGAAAGATGATCGACGACCACCATGATGACTAACTTATTTATTGATTTAGGTAAACCAACAATGAAATCCATAGAAATATCTCACCAAATATCAGGACGGATAGGAAGAGGTTGGAGTGTGCCTGAATCTTTGATTATTTCTCTCTTGTTGCATTGACAGCCCTCACATTCAGCCACAAAGGTGCAGATGTCTTGTTTCATACCATCCCAGAAAAAAGAACATTTGACCCATTCATAGGTTTTTGTAAACCATGAATGTCGAACTGTGGGTGAAGCAAGAAGTTCAAAAAGCACCGTGGATTTAAGTTTTGATTACTTGCATAAATACAAATTGCCTTTGTAGTGAAGCTCTTCATTTTTCCAAGTGTACCCTAGAGACCTTGTAGAATTATGTTGCAATTGGTGGATCATGCTATAAATTTTGGGGTCTTGCATCTATTCCCAATGAACATATTGGAACCAATATGGTACAATGAAGGAGAGGGAGAAAATGGATCCATATTATTCATATTTCTGACAAAGAGTGTTTGCAACTACATTTTCATTTCCCTTCTTGTAAATGATCTCATAATCATAGCCAAATAGCTTGGTAACCCATTTTTGTTGCTCTGGTGATGATATTCGTTGTTGCATAAAATACTCGAGACTCTGATGATTAATTTTGATTTGGAATCATTGACCTAATAAATAAGGATGCCAGAGATCCAAAGCATGAAAAATAGCTAAAATATCCTTTTCATAAATGGATTGGCCCAATTGTCTCTCCGAAATTTATTTTCTAGTGATGACCAAAGGCCTTCCATATTGCATGAGGACAACCCCACTTCCTTTCCTGGAAGCATCACATTCCAATACAAACATATTTATCAAGTATGGAAGTGCTAGGAAAGGGTTCGATCACATATCATCTTTTAAGGATTGGAAGGAGTGACTTGCAACTGGAGTCCAAGTGAAATCATTCTTTTTAAGGGGAAAAGTGAGAGGAGCTTCATTTTTTCTATAATTCTGAACAAAATTTCAATAATAGACCATTAAACCAAGAAAAACATGTAGGCTCTTAATATTTTTAGGGAGAGGCCAATCATGTATAGCTTCAATTTTCTTAGGATCCACCTGGACACCATCCTTGCAAAAATAATGACCCAAGTATTCCACTTCTGAGGATCCAAAGGAATATTTAGATTGTTTGAGGAAAGGTTGGTTCTTAGGGAGTATATGGAGAACTTGATTCACATGGGAGAGATGATATGTCCAAGTTTTATTATGGATGAGAATATCATCAAAGAAAACTAAGTCAAAGTGATGGATAAAAGGACAAAACACATGATTCATAAGACTTTGGAAAGTGGAGGGAGGATTACACAATCCAAAGTGAATTACCAAGAACTCATAGTGACCCTGATGAGTTCGAAATACAATTTTGGGAATGTATTCTTCTTTCATACAGATCTGGTGGTAGCCAAAACATAGATCAAGTTTGGTGAAGTACTCAACACCACTCAATTCATCCAATATGTCATCAATAACATGAATGTGGAATTTATCTTTTATTGTGAGTTTATCGAGGTAGTGAAAATCAGGGCACATGCATCAAGTAATTTCTTTCTTGATTACCATGAACATAGGGGAAGAATAGGGGTTGGTACTAGGACGAATAACATCCTCTTCTAGCAATTCATGAAGAATTTTCTCAATTTCATTCTTCTGGGAAAAGGGATGAGAATAAGGGTGAACATTGGGAGGAAGATTTTTTGGTATGAGAGGGATGGAATGATCATGGAATCCACATAAAGGGGGAAGTTCTTTGGGAGTGGTAAAAAAAAATTGGTGGTGGGAGAGGATAGATTGGAAGTTTGGATGCACACAAGGTGTCTTAAGAACATGAATGGAGTGGAGTTGGGAAATAATTCCAGAATGAATCTTTTTTAGGATCTTTTCCATGCGATGAAAAATGATGATCTCATGGGAGCATGGAGTGACTCCTTGGAACTTATATTGTTGTCACTCCTATTGGAATTCAACGGTTAAGTCCTTAAAATCAATGTGCAAGATACCAGATATATAAAATATGCAGAACAGAAGCGAAATGCTAGAAATAACAGAATAACAGTGAAATATCCAGCATAATCTTCACAATACACAGAAATGATATACGAA
>JZKD02S1640226.1:154303-177905 GCA_000966675.3 Picea glauca | reverse complement strand
GGGGGGGGGAGAAAGCCCCCTCTTACAACAATTCCGCAGCAAATGACCCAGAGAACTCTAGAGCGTGTCGTCTGACCTTTGAGTCGCCTCTGCACATGAAAGAACAATACCTTCAATGATAAATGGATACAAATCCCTCAAACATGGATCAAACATGGATATAGATCCCTCACATCCAAAATAAGCTCGAGTTCGGATACCTAGAAAATGCATCCCCCAAGCCTCGATTGCACCTAGGTATGTTATCAAAACCATCAGGGCAAGGGAGCACATGCATTTCATGAGGGACCATGTCCTCATTGGAAAATTCCTAGGTCTCTGGCCCTCAGAAAAGGACCTAGCTCATTGGATCAAGGCGTGGTGGAACCCCAAGGGAGACTATGAGATCCAACTTAGCTCCAAAGGATTCTTTACAATAATATTCTACAACCTGGAGGACAAGGACCAGATATTTGAAGGAGGACCGTATTTCTACAACACTGTTGGTATTTACCTCTGATTTTGGACAGATCACTTCTGCCCAGAGAAGGAAAACTTTGCCTATGCACCTGCATGGATTCTCCTCTGCTCCCTACCTAAAGAGTTTTGGTTAGAGGAAATTTTAATGGGTATAGGTAACACCTTAGGTAATTACGTCAAATCTTTTGAAGCTACCAAACATATAAAATACACCTCTTACGTAAGGATATGTGTCTATATGAACATCTCCAAAGCTTTTCCAGGAACAGTTACCCTAGAACACCAAGACGAGGAATGGGCCCAAACCATAGACTATTAACACATCCCTTTCAGATGCGGAAAATGCCATGAACATGGACACCTTTACAGAGACTCTCCTCTAAATCCCCCCTCCCAAAATGGAATCCAAAGAGAAATCAAAGGAAGGATTCACCTAGGTTTCAAATCAAAGAAAACAAGATTAGAAAAAGCCCATAACCGTCAACGAAAAAAAGAACCCAAATAACAACTGATTTGAATCCCTTAACCGCCTTCTAGAGGCAAAAGAGGTGGAGAACCCCCATAAGAACATGGGGAAATATCTCAACAAGCACAAGGAAGATCATTCATCTCGAGGGAATCAGGTTCTAGCAAAACAAGCAAACCCATAGGCACACCCAGTTTCAGGAAAAGAACCAGAAATAGAAGAAGACATAGCTATTTGGAAGAGGCACACAATAAGAAGGATCTCCAAACCTTACCATAGGACCAACTCAGGAAAGTTCACAAGGTATTTCTGGACTCATCAGTAGGAGCTACATCTAGGTTGGGAATAAACATAGACCCAAACCTATATCCAATAAGACACCCAAAAGAGAACAATCGAAGGGGTATAAAATCGACTCACCGACTAATAAAGGAGGCAGTAAACTATATCATCAACTCGAGGCAGATACACAGGCTCTCAGAGAGCTCCTTCTCCCACCCACCCAACTGTTAACTATGAAGATCCTAACCTGGAATATCATAGGCCTAAATGGAATATACAAGCAAAGGATTCTTTGAAATTGCATCAAATCGGAAGACCCTGATATATTCCTGATACACGAGACAAAATGTGCAGGGAAAACTGCAGAAAATATCATCAAAAGATGTTGGCGCAACTGTGATTACTATAAAACAGATTCAAAAGGGGCTTCAGGAGGCTTGAACATCCTATGGAATCGTTCCACAATCATTATAGATCAAGGCTTGTCCACTCCAAGCACCATCAAATCACACTACAAAGACATAGGTTCAGACAAGTAGGGAATGATCACAAACGCATATGAACCGCAAAACAGCCAAGACAAAGACCTATTTCTTCAAAGCCTGGATTTCCTAGGTTCTTTAGCTGAGCACAAGCTATGGATAATAGTGGGTGACCTCAACATGATTCTCACTCTTGAGGAGAAAAGAGGGGGGGAGAATTGCCTGGAGTTGGACAGTGAAAAATTCGAGGAACTCATAGAGAAACTCAGACTGGTAGACATAGAGAATGAAAATGGCACCTACACTTGGACCAACAAAATATCAGGTCACCAACAAATATCATGTAGGATTGATCGCTTCCTTGTTTAAGAAACTCTCCTTTTGGAAGGCCCTCTAATAGACTCCAACATCCTCCCAAAGGCAGGCTCGGACCACTGGCTGGTTCAGCGATTGGTTGACACTATTCCACCCCCAAGATTAAACCCTTCAGATTTGAAAATTTTTGTCTTTCCCATTCATTCTTCTATGAGCTATCCCATCACCGGTGGAGCACTGCGAAATTAAAGATGGTTACAAAAATGTATTGCTTCCAGTAAAAACTCAAACATTTTAAACAAAAGGTGTGCAAATGGAACAAACAAGTCTTTGGGAACATTTTCGAGGAAAGGAGGCTGCTGGAACAAAAACTAGAGGACCTTCAGGGACAAATCATTCAAGAAGGATACAGAATCATTCAGCAAGAGGAGGAGAATGAACTCAAAAGACAACTAGAAGAAAGACACAAGAAGGAATAAATCCTGTGGAGACAGAAATATTCGGTTCAATGGCTCAATGAGAGAGAGAAAAACACCAAATTCTTACACCGTTCCATGATCCAAATACACCTCATCAATCACATCATGAAGTAGGATGAATCACAAGGAAACATCCTGTTAACCCATTAAGAAATAACGCATGAGCTGACAGACTTCTACAAAGATCTTCTCTCAGAACCCAAGGTAGACCACACCACAACAATAGAGAGGGTGACCCAAAATATCCCAACTATAATAACCCAGGAACAAAATGAGGCTCTCATGACACCAATAACACAAGCATAAGTGGACCAGGCTATTTAGGAGTTACCCATAGGCAAGGCTCCAGGCCCAGATGGTTTCACGACAGACTTCTTCCACTCCTGTTGGCCAATGTTAAGGGATGAAGTGTGGCAGTTGGTGGAGGAATCACGCAACTCAGGTAAAGTTATTCCAGCACTAAATTCTGCTTTCCTCACCCTAATAACCAAAGAATAAAGGGTCATAAGTCCGAATAACTTTAGACCCATATCACTCTACAACGTGATCTATAAAATCATCTCCAAGGCCATAGCTCTAAGACTCAAGCCAATCCTCCCTTTCATCATCTCCAAGGAGAAATCGGGGTATGTAGAAGGAAGACAAATCATGGACAATGTCATGCTTTTCCATGAAATCATTCGCTCGCTCAAAAGCACCCATACTCCAGGTATGATTCTAAAACTTGACCTTTCAAAATCTTTTGAGAAATTAAGATGGAAATACATGAAAGCTCTCCTATCAGCTTTCGATTTCAACAAGTATTAGATCTCTTGGATAATGAACCTCATTTCCTCAACCCTTTTCTCAATCCTTGTCAATGGATTCCCCTCTCAACCCTTCTCCCCCACAAGAGGAATAAGGCAAGGCAACCCTCCCTCCCCTTTCCTTTTTGTCATAATCGTTGAAGGCCTAGGATGCTATATCAAGGCTTATATTTAAAATGGATCCCTCCAAGGCCTCCCTCGTCATGGGTTACAATCGACAACCTCCCACAACCAATTTGTCGATGACACAGTGCTAATGAGCACCCCCACTATGCAAGAAGAAAATAAACTAAGCTCCATCCTCCTTGATTTGAGTGAAGCCTCCGGCACCACCTTTAATCTAGCCAGGTCACAGCTCTTCTTTTTTAATACTCCTGAAGCAATCCAACAACACCTTTCCCAACTTCTGAATATCCATGTCATTACTCTTCCCTCTTGCTACCTGGGACTCCCTATTTCTGACTCATCAACCAAAGACATCTCCTGGCACTCTCTCCTACTCTCTATTAACAACCGTCTTAGCAACTAGACCTTTCATTCCATCAACCTTCCAACCAAAATCATTCTTTTAAAGTCATTCCTCCAAGCCATCCCAACTTACCTCTTCTCGGCCATAGTTTCCCCCCAATCGGTCATAAAGAAAATAAGGAATCTGCAAAGAAAATTTCTCTTCCATGGACACAACCTAGACAAAAAATGGGCCCTAGTCAGTTGGGACAAAGTCTACAAGCCAAAATGTTCAGGTTGTCTGGGCCTTTGGGACCCTAGAAAATTAAATTCCACAATGGGAGCAAGAATCTAGTGGAGATGGCTCAAAACACTAGCAACGATCTAGGAAAAAATCAGAAATGCCAATATGCCCCAAATACGCATCAAAGCCATCTTTTAAGAATGCAGGAGAAAATTCAAGGTTCCAACATCTGGAATGCGGCTTGGAAAAATCGACCACTCATCCAGGAACATGCTTTTTGGGAGGTTCATAATGGCCAAAATGCCCTATTCTGGACGGATTCCTGGCAGCAAATGCCACCTCTACAACTAGAAGAAAATATATAATGCTACGAAAATCAAATTCAAGATCTTTCCACTCTCAAAGTGATAGATTTTTAGATAGATACCCCCAACAGATCTCCCTGGCAAAGCTAGAGATCTACCCATCAGGAACTCTAAGTGGCAATGGACTATGACCTGCAGCACTAGAAACAAGTAACATCCCAACGATGAATCTGAAAAAGCACATACCAAGACATTATCATATGGGGATATACACCTCATGGAAGCTTCACTCTCAAGGAGGGATACACTCTACAAGAGAAATCCCATAATCTTCAAAAGGACAACATCTAGACAATAATATGGAAATAAAAAATATGGCCCAAAATATCTACATTCCTTTGTCTTCTACTTCATAACAAGATCTTAACCTAGGACAATCTTCAAAAATGAGGTTTCATTGGCCCCTCGATTTTCCATATTTTCCATCTCCATGCAGAAACCATGGACCACCTCCTAAACAATTGTCCATTCAGTGAGTACATATGGAGCCAGTCCACTCAGCTCATGAGAATAACCAAACAAGTTAAAAACAACATGATAAGAACCATAATGGATTAGGGCTTTGGTCCCTTCAAAAGTCCTATCCTGAACAAAACCTGGCAGCTATTACCAGGCTTCATAGTTTGGAAAATATGGAAGGAGAGGAATAGACAAATCTTTCATTCCAAGCCCTCTCCCCCCACCCTCCTCTGGAATACCATCCTCTTGCATCTCTAGGACACTCTTCAACTACATTTGTGGACCAAGGAAGACTTCCCCACTGACCCAGGTGAGCTCTTGATCCTCAACTCTTGGGGCTTCTCGTTTGCACACTCCACCCCTCCCCAGCAGCCCCCCTTAAATTCAAAATCCCTCAGTCCCTCTAAGTGGATCCCTCCCCCACCTGGCATCCATAAGGTCAAATTTGATGGTGCATCAAAAGGCAATCCAGGACACTCAGGCTATGGAGTGGTCATAAGATATAGCTTGGGCCAAATTCAAAGCCTCATTGCAGAAAATCTAGGATGTGACACCAACAACTCAACAGAAATTTGGAGTCTTATCAGAGGAGTGAAAATGGATTTAGATCAAAACCTCACCTAACTAATCATTGAAGGAGACTCTCAAATCATAATAGACTTGGAAACAAAAATTCTGAATGGAAGAGATCCAGAGAAAATCACTCCTAGTCGGTGCCTCCTTGGCCCTCTTTACAACTTACAGGAACTTATTAGACCCTCTCTAACTCTAAACCCCTCACATATTCAGCGAAGTGAAAATAAATTTGCACACAGACTAGCCAATGAAGGGGTTGACTCCATACAAGAGATCACTCTCCATGATTCCAAGCAGTCCCAAAGATTGCTCCTCTGGCCCCAATGCAAGGAGATAGCCTAGTTGGATGGTCCTAACCCGGACGGGGTGTCACCTTTGATTATTTAGAAAATCCTCTAAAACATAAATGGTCATAAGCTTAGGAGAGAGCGCGACCATAAGAGTCAGTGCATAAGATCAACAGTTGACAGATGTCTTCGGGAACTTGACAATCGGGAGTCAGAATCATGGAGGGTGTTGCTTTCCAAAGTTGCGAAGTCGCGAAACGTGAGAAAGTATCTGGACCGTTGGAGCACTAGAAGATCTGGACCGTCACTCTGATCCCTTTGATATGATGCAAGAAGATTTCGAGAACTCGACAATCAGGAGTCTGAAGTATGGAGGGAGTTGTTATCCCAAGTGGAAAAATCATGAAACGCTAAGTCATGATACTCGATAGAGGATCTGGACCATTGGAGCATGAGGAGATATGGATCGTCTATCTGGTCTCTTTGATCTGACGCAAGAAGATTTCCGGAACTCGACTACCGAGAGTCTGAAGCATGAAGGTAGCGGTTTTACAAAGGTACGTAAGGTGAGAAAGGATTGGGACTGTTGGAGCATGAGGCGATATGAGCCATTGATTTGGTCCCGAAGGACTCACAAGTTCAGGTATTGGAACAAGGGGATCACTCAGTCCCTCATTATCCTGAAACACGAAGTCCCAAATTTGGGAGAAGCGACGAGTCATGAAATGAGAACTTGTGATTTGACTCGGGTTTTGGAAGAGGAAGAGAATCTGCTCCGAAGGTTTCGGGGATTTGAACTTCGGGAAATCATGAAGATCAATGTATTTTTGTTACTAGTAGTACTCCTCCTACTGTAGGCATTTTTGTGTATGCAGACAGGCTGCAGGTTTTTGTAGGCTTACAGTTGGCATTAATACAAGAATCCACTTTTATTTAAAAAAAAATATATGATATATGTGATCTATTACTATTATTATATTTAATTAAAGTTCAAAATTGTATTTCGGTTGAATGCAATGATCAATTCATGATATTAGAGTTGCAACTTTCAGATATCGATGTGAGGAGTTGTTGTTGCTGCTACATATATGATTTTCTGTTGTTGCAGATATGATTTTGAACAATGGAATTGAGTGAGCTAAGGTTGGCATTGATATTCTTGATGTCCTCCTTGTTCTGAAGGTTTTCACCAACCAATGTATTGAGTTCTTGGGGTTGGGTGGAGGCCATTTGGAAAAATGGGAAGGAAAATGGGATAGGGGTTACACAGGGCATCGGGAGGGTTAGGTGGGACCACAAAGAAGAAGGGTGTCAAATTATAGGTACCACTATGATTAGGGAAAAAAGGGGAAATCAATAGGATAGGGACCAAATAATGGTTTCGTAAAAGGGGTCGGGTCCACAAAAACAATTTGTGTTAAAAATGATAAGTACCATTGGAATCAAGGTGAAGAGAGGAACCCAATGGGATAGGTCCCAAATAAGTGTTTCAGCAGGACCACTATACTCTTTTTTTTTACTCCTGTGATGTTATACTCCAATCCGAAGAATATTGTTGTGTTCAAATTCCCAAATTCTTAACAGGATGAAATGTGTAGTAATTTCACAACCAGAATGCAGGTGGTAAGGTTGCACGAAAATAGGTCTTGTATATTCTGTTTATGTTTTTTTCCCAAGGGTTAAGGTATTCAAGGTTTTTATAGACAAGGGTTTGCCCTATGCTATGGATCTTGAATATATGTGTAGGGTCCAATAGTAGTACTCGACCCAATATCTAAGGGAACCAACTAAGGAGGCTATGTTGTGTCCTTATTTGTACTACTTGACTACCCAGGAACTAGAGAGTATCTTCCCGAGTGTTGTTCTCAGTGGAACTATAACAGTCAGGCGGCTGATCAGTTTATCTACAGAGGGCTTCATGAGATCTAGGTCGATCTGTATATAGGTGTTGTATGATGTGCTACCACTCGAAGGGGTACCAATAGGGGTTACAAGGGTGGAAAACAATGTGTGCTTGAGTACCACTTGTAGTTCCTCCGTGTGTGCTTCCCTAACCATGGATTTATGTGCTGAACAAAAGATCTATGTTTCTTTAAGATGCCATAATAAGCTCTACCCTGAAAAAAAATAACCCACAATTTTCTGCCAAGGAAAGTGCTCTAATATCACTTGTAAGATATGAGATCTATTAAAATAGCTGAAAATAGAAATATTGCAGAGAATAACAGTGGAACAACATAATAGATGAAACCACAACACAAAAATTATACCTTTATTGATAGGAAACAATGTTCATTTGCCTCTTTGAGGGGGAAACCTTCAATAGAGAAAAGCTCTATTGGAATAATTCTCAAGACAAAACTTCCCATATCCTCTACTCCTATTTATACTAAATCTATCTATTTAAAAGAACAATCTAGAGGAAGATCCTTCTAGAAGCGGAACCTTCTATTAGGTATTCTTACATTTGACTTATTCTTTCTTATTGCTAGGCCTTATGAATATTGGCCTTTATTACATGGAATTATATTATTCTACCTACGTGAGGGGTTTGAGATATTAGGTCCCTAAGATAATTCCATGAATGATGTCCATTTAATTTCAGATGTTAAAGCCATATGATCATTATCCTTGATTTCTAGGTTGAAGAGCTCCATCAACAATTGAATTAACTCCAATTTTGAATGTGAATCATATAGATCTTTCAACTTATTGAAGCCACTCCAAGGATCTTTAATAGATCTAATATGATGACTCACTTCTTTTTTTACATATGAAGTAATGAATGAATATGATATCTTGTTTCTATTTGTTCATATGGAAATCTCTTTATCTAGTATAGGTTTTGTAGGTTTGGTATCGCTATCGTAAGTGTCATCTTAGAGATCATTGAAGATTAGGGTATGCTCAATATTTCTTGACCATTATGGATAATTCTCTTTCCCACTAAGTACGACACCAACAATTGAGGTAACAGAATGCACCACACCAACAATCCACTTTCTCAAGCACATGATAAAATTAAGTAAATGCTACTTTAGGGTTCCAATGCGTTTCTGAAGAAGAGGGCTTCAAACATGTAGATCAACGATCTCCACCTTCAATTCTTAACTAACTTAAGTCTATTTTTGCATGACCTATGTTTGTTGCTAAAAGATTTGTTGTTTCTTATGTATGATCTGAGTCTATATATTGGTATGGGAAATCTTCTCACTATGTGTTGATTTAAGAGGTTCTATGAAAAAAAAAAAACATTCAAAATATTGTTAAAAATCACTTATTTAAGAGTGCTAGGCTCTTAATAAAATCTTGGTTATAAATGTCACATATCAAGGATATTGTGCCCTTTATTTTTGTCTTCTCTATTGAAGCTAGGGACATGAACTTTAATGTCAATTAATATAGAATAATTGAAGCTAGGGACATGAACTTTAATGTCAATTAATATAGAATAGAAAACAAACTAGTGAAATAGGAAACTCTCATCATTTACCAAACAATTAAATTTCTATATACTCGATTTTCTCATTCATATATACACATTCTATTAAAAAAAAAATTATTATTTCACTTTAAAAATGTCTTTTTATTTATTATAATATATTATCTAATATTTTATTAATTACTCACCACTAATATTTATTTATTATAATATATTATCTAATATTTTATTAATTACTCACCACTAATATTTATATATTATAATATATTATCTAACTACTTTATTAATTACTCACCACTAATATCTAATATCTAGTTACAATTTTTATTACTATAATGCATTCTCTAACAATTATATCCATTATTATTGATACTTCACTTTCCCTTAAATTTTATTTTAAGTAGGTATGCTTCAATTCTTCATATATGGATTTTAAGTAGGTATGCTTCAATTCTTCATATATGGATGATGTCATGAAGTACGTTTGGAAGATTTTTTTTAAATTATTTTATTAACAAGAATCATTTATAAAAAAATATAAATAAAAATTAATATTTTCTCTAATATATTATATAATGATATAATATATAAAGAATCATTTACAAAAATATATAAATAAAAATTAATATTTTCTAGTAATGATATGATATATGTTACTAATCTATTATTATATTTAATTAAAATTTAAAATTATATTCAATTTAAAATGATATATGTTTTCAATTTAATTTTTATAGCTATTCACACGTTAAAATATTTTTGATCGAAAATATTTTTTATTTATTAAGTCGAAAGGCCTATACCTATTGGAGATGGGCACCATTAATGATCTTTTAATCTTAAATTATAATTTGATAGCTACATATTGAAGATGTCGGTATATTTTTAGTTGTCCTCCAAAATCAACGAGTCAGATTTATTGTTGATAGCTTCCTTGCATTTATGAATGCATCAGTTAACCTGTTTACTTTTTAACATTTACCTAATCATATTAAGAAATTACTGTAACATCATAGGATTGCCACGTTTAAATAATTAACCTTTGAAATTACCACGTTTAGCAAACATTTCTTCAACTTCATTCTTGGAAATTACACGTATTAGACAAGCCACGTTTCCATGCTATCATGGATTTAATCAACTGTCTGTGTTTCCTCTACTTCAGATTTCCTCAACTATAAGCCTTTCGACGTTCACCAGCCGAGAGTTAGCAACTGTACTAGTAACTATTACAATATATATTCTTCGCTGAAAATATTTTTTATTTATAACTATTACACTATACCCTATGGCAGATATTATAACGCCATGTGATTCAAAGTCTTGGTTAGAATGGTAGGTGTGGTAAGACTGGTCGGTGTGCACAATGTTATTTATATAGTCCATTTTGCACAAAACCATAGAATACAACTCTATACCACCATTCCAGATAGGGAAGTTAATGATGGACGACCACAATGGCAACAAGCAGCTTCACTTTCTGGTATTTCCATGGTTAGCGCAGGGCCACATCAATCCTTACTTAGAGCTCTCAAAGGCTCTTGCAATCCACGGCGACAAAGTATCATTCCTCTCCACGCCTGTTAACATTTCCAGAATCAGGCCTTTGTTACAGCTTCAGGACTGGCCGGGCCGGATCGATCTGCTCGAACTGCCGTTACCGTGCACAGAGGGACTGACTCCCGGCGGGGAATGCACGGCAGACATCCCGCCAGAAATGGCGTTTCCGCTGAAGAAAGCCATGGACGGCATGGAGAAGCCCTTCCGAAACCTACTCGGGCAGCTCTCGCCGGATTATCTCGTCCACGACTTCGTGCAATATTGGACGCAGAGCGCGGCTGCGGAGATGCGTGTTCCGGCCATTTATTTCGCTGTCTTCCCCCCTGCGAGCTGTGCCCATGCTTTACACCCTTCTAAATTGCGGAATCAGGACATAACCGCCGAGGAGCTGGCGGCTCCGCCCTTAGGGTTCCCGTCTTCGGTGATAACATTAAGGTTATACGAAGCACGGGATCTTTTAGTCATGTGTAGAGGATTACCCGGGGACGTATCTCCGATCTCTCGGTTCGCTAAATGCCTGGAAGGATGCATGGCGGTAATTGTGAAATCGTGCTTTGAATACGAAGATAAGTATATTAGTTATTTCCAGGACGCTATTGGAGTACCCGTGCTTTCTGTCGGCCCGCTCACGCCAGCCGGCAACCCGGCCGCCAGTGGCAACGACAGCGAGCACTCCGATCTACTTGAATGGCTGGACCGACAGAGGGTGGCCTCAGTTGTCTTTGTGTCGTTCGGCAGCGAGGCATTTCTGCCGGAACACCAAATCAACGACCTGGCGCTGGGGCTGGAGGCGAGCGGGCTCCCGTTCCTATGGTGTCTTCGTTTTCCGCGGTATTCCGACGGTGGCCACGATCCGCTGGGGGCCCTTCCCGAGGGATTCCAGATTCGAACCCAGGGCCGGGGGCTGGTCGTCCAGGGCTGGGTACCGCAGGTACGGCTCCTCTCGCATCCGTCGATCGGTGGGTTTCTGAGCCATGGAGGATGGAGCTCCGCCATGGAGTCACTGAGCTTCGGAATACCCCTTATCCTGCTCCCCATTCAAATTGACCAAGGCTTGAATGCCCGGCAAATAGCCGCAGAATTGAAGGCAGGGATCGAAATAGAAAGGGCAGACGATGGCTCTTTTGTGAGAGAAAACATATCTACAACATTAACAATGGCAATGGTGGGAGAGGAGGGGGAAAACTTGAGATCGAACGCTGCGAAGGCCCGTGATATTATAGCGGCCAATAAGCAGAGTCACATCCATGATTTCATTCAAAAGCTCGAACAGTTGGCTGAAAATTTCAAGAAGAGAAACAGGTAATGTAATGTACTGTATTGTACATCAAATATATGAGAAATATATTAATAGCTGAAAGCATCTAAACAAGGTTTAGAGAAGTCAAATAATATGCGCCATTAATGCTGCTCGCAGTATTATCAGTGTTTTGAATGGTGTTCTTTGTAAGGAATTTAAGGCCTATGGGCTACAGCATTACCATGTTTTACCATGCATCGTCTTCAAATTTCCATTTGGGTTGAGCGCAATGATCAATTCATGATGTTAGAGTTGCAACTTTCAGATATCGATGTGAGGAGTTTTTGCTGCTGCTGCTGATATGGTTTTGTGTATATAAGGTAATAGCGAATGTATTCTTTTTTTTTTTTTTATCGTTTCAACCATTTACTGTGACTTTGTATCATGTAAAATATTATTATATAATAGCACAGTCTCAAAATATTATATTTAATGATCTTTTAATTTTAAATCTTAATCTTATGGTTAACAATTGAAGATATTGGCATATTTTTAGTCGTCCTTCTAAATCAATGAATGAGATTTAGTGTTCATAACTTCCTTGCATTTATAAATGCATGCGTTAACATGTTTATTTTTTCACATTTACCTAATCATATTAAGAAATTACACTTATTAGAATGTGAACCCATTCGAAATATCTTCATGCATATATGAGATTGTGTTCATTTCAACCTCTATCTCCTCAGTATTGTATTTTTCCTTGGGACACTGGTCGAAGGCTCTGCATTGTTTAGGACGGATGGTCCTTGAGATGACGCTGTGAGGCAATAAGAATTAGCGTACTACCACTTCTCCAGTAATTCTTGATGTCGTTCTCCGTCCTTCCTGATAAACTCTGTGCAATGTGAGACCACCTGACCATTTACATATCTGCATGGGTTAAATTGCATGGATTATGTGATAAACTCTGTTCAATGTGAGACCACCTGACCATTTACATATCTGCATGGGTTAAATCGCATGGATTATGTGGTAGTTCAGTTTTGTATCATACTATTTCATTTTAAAACTTTAATTAAAGTTTTTGCAAAAATTAGGATTTGTTTGTACTTTAATATGTTAATTAAAGTTTGATTGTAAATAAAATTAAGATTTATTTGCAAATGAGATATGCCTTTCGAGGTTCATCGGCCAGACAGCCCCAAACTCATGATTGGTGAGGTTGTAAAATTCCCAATTCAGTAAAAGTCCTGCCGTGTAGTTAAAAAAAATACTAATAAACACTAGGCTCATGAAAATCCCTAATTCACTAAATAATAGATCAAGCAATTCACGGCCCTGTACACCATTTCAAGGATACGACGGAATTCACGGCCCTGTCCGAACGATGGTGACTGATCAACGGAATTACGTGGTGTCGATTGGAGTTCACCAGCGCCCGAGACACTATCAACCACGGAATTATCTTGATCGACACCATTAGACGGAACGAACGACGGAATTCACATTACTCTAGTCAGGAACAGAAAATATGAAAGGGTTGAAATTATGGTTGTTGTCATCGGCCATCAGTCATGGTAAATATGGTAAAGTGGTAGAAATGTAAATGTAAAGAAAAAATTAATATTTAAATAAATTTATAATTTTAAATAAGTTTTATAATCATGGTAATTAGATGGTTATATAGTAGTTTTTTAATCATATTAAATAAATGTTAAAAAGTAAACAGGTTAGGATGCTCTGAAAAATGTAAGAAAGTTATCAACATGAGATTTTACTCATTGATTTGGAAGGACGACAAAAATTATACCAACGTTTTCAATTGATAACTATACTAGCACAACCACAATTACGTGGCTGATTAACGCCGAAAGACATATTAAAATGAAACGCGGCCAGCACAGAAATGAAACGAAACT
Organism: Picea glauca; assembly: GCA_000966675.3. Classification (NCBI taxonomy): domain Eukaryota; kingdom Viridiplantae; phylum Streptophyta; class Pinopsida; order Pinales; family Pinaceae; genus Picea; species Picea glauca. The sequence goes on along the minus strand of JZKD02S1640226.1, from coordinate 164,074 downwards.
TCGTCAGCGCATAAAAAGGGATGTCTTTATAACAGCTGAGAAGTTAATGGATGAAATCAGAGCCATTCATTTATTGTGACGCCTAAGAATATTCTAGGCATATTTAATCTCCTCCATAGAAAACATATTAAGAACTAAAAACCTATTAAATGTGTCCATTGTCAATAGGTGTACGCCTTTCAACATAAAGATTGAAATTTATGGCTAAAAATAATTAAATATGCCCATTTCCAATAAATATATACACCTTTAGACATAATTACTACTAATTCTTAACACAGAATTACCCATTAATATGTGGAAAATTGATACAAATTACCCATTATACGACCTGACATAACTGTACAAATTTTATCAGAGAATGAATTTTTACGACATGACAGCTAGCCAACAAAATAGAATTTTGTTAGAAAATACAAAGCACCTTTTCTGCAATTTTGCGTCTATTCAGAGACATGGAATGGAATGGAATTTTATAAAGAGATTCCTTTTAGAAATATAGTATTTCTTTTAGAGCAACGTGGAATTTTATAAATAGATTCCTTCTAGAAATATAATGTGAAAGAATCAGTATGCAGATGTTACTGAGAGTAGTCACGTTTTTACTTTCAACTTTTTTTTATTACATATAAGTCTTATGTAAGGATGGAGGCTCAAAGAGATGCACTTTATATTGAAAGTTGTAGTTTAAATTATTCGTAAAGAGACTAACAATTTATTCTTTATTCTTGGAAATTTCATTCTAACACTTAACTTTCCTCTACAATCTTCTTCACTCTAAAACTATTTCTACAAGTGTTAAATGTGCTATGTTCCCTAATTTTTTTTAATTTACTAAAGAATATGTTTCTCATAATATCTTTATAATATACTATCAATTTTTCCATAAAAAGCACTTTATATTAAAAGTTGTAGTTTAAATTATTCGTAAAGAGACTAACAATTTATTCTTTGAAATTTCATTTTAACACTTAACTTTCCTCTAAAATCTTCTTCACTCTAAAACTAATTCTACAAGTGTTAAATGTGCTATGTTCCCTAATTTTTTTTAATTTACTAAAGAATATGTTTCTCATAATATTTTTATAATATACTATCAATTCTTCCATAAAAAATAAAAATAAAAGGACAATCATTTTTATATTCACAAAATCATAATACCACATAAATTAATCAACTTCCAAATGTATGGAGGGATGATTTTAAGGATGAAAATTTATGTCAGTAGCAATCTTGATGAATCTGATTAGTCCTTAATATGAAAATCGGTGAATTATTGTTTAGGGAAAAACATGGAAAATTAGTCCATGGAAAAATTTAGCAATCTTGGATGCAATATTTTGTTTCATCTTTAATATCCATGTCATGGGATTGCTATCAACCTTCCTCATATTGATTTTTGGAATATAGTTCGTTGATACCTATTTGAAACCACCATTTCATGGAGCTTAGTGTGATGAATGATAAGTGTTTGAGACATAATCTTCTTGTTATCCATATGTAACTAGAACTTGATCCTCATGTTATGTTTATCTTCTTATTGAGGAGAATAATTTAGGATATTAAAGTGGTTTATACTTGGCTTACTTGACATTCTTCTTGCATGTCATCTCTTCTATATCTTCTTCCCTTGCTATCTAGGTTTCAAGGTCAATAATATTTTTCTTCACTTCATCAAGAGTCCATTGGTTAATATCTTTATAATTTGGAAATTTTTTCTAATTACCATATGTATGAGACATTGAGATCAACCTTCTTTGTCATGGTAATATACATGCTTTCCATTCTTTCTTCCAACTTGGACATGTGAAATTCTAATTCGTCATTTTTTTCTATGTCCTACATGATCCTTTAGAATCCTTTGCATGAGTCTTTGCATAAGTCTCATTTGGCTCACTATGTCTAGACATGATGGCCCAAGGTTTTGCAATGTCTTATGGAAAAGGGAATGCCACAACTCTATAATATACCATTTACTTTTTAACATCAGTATTCATTAGGTATTTCACAATGCAGACTAAGGAGGATGAATCATACTCTAAGTTGTTGATCTGAAAATACCAAACTAGTTATGATACGAACTTGATTCCAAATATTAACAAAAGCTTATATTGATTCAGCCCGAAAATCCTTAGATGTCAATTAGCTCATAAATATCATAAATACACATAAACAGTCACCCAAGAAATTGAAGATTAACTTGACTATTTGCAAAATATAACGTGAATTTTTTTTTAGTATCCATTAAATTTATTAACTGATAAATATAACTTGTGGAAATGATGAGTTCCAAAATGGAGAGAAATAGACTACTCTTATTAATTCTCAAAATGTCAAAATCACAATAAATGGGCTTTCAATGCCAAATTTAAAGTGACTCTTCAATTTTGTGACTTCAATTTTTTGACTCTTCAATGCCAAATTTAAAGTGACTCTTCAATCCCATAAAAATAGATCAATACTAAACTCCTCACGAAGAGAAAAATGAGTATAAACTCTACTATGTTCTAAATAGGCATGGAAAAAGCCTTTTTGGCATGCATAACTAGACTATGGGTTGATTCGATTCAAAATTCTGAGAAAAATTAATATAACACCCTATACCTTTCTCAAAGAACTCAATGGCACACAAAACGAGGAAAATTAAAACCAAGAACACTCCTTACACACAAAACGATGAAATATACACTTGGCTTGAACTTCTATTTCATTCCAATGTTGGCATGCAAATTTATTTCTCAACATTGGTTTATGTGCCCATTAAATAGGCCTAGGTCAGTCTAACCGCTAACTAGAATCCATGATGCAACTTAAATCTATATTGGTTGGTTTGTTGTAAGAAGCGGATCATATGGCATAGTTGTTAAAGCTCCTGGAATATAGTTTGTAGGTTTTGGGTTTGATCCACAATAAATCATATCCATTGTTTTTTTTTGTATAACTATACATTAAATCTGTTTTGGTTGTCTATAACTTTATAACTACATATATACATTAATAAAATAATTAAAATTCAAAATTAATAAACCAACCAATAGATCAATGATTTGACCACCTCAGAGTTCGAACATGAACCATTATTATCCAATCCATGCCTGCAATGTGGAAGCTCTTGATTGGTCCACCTCACACCATGCAATATCACCTACATGTGTTGGCACCACATCACTCGTCGAGTCTCCTACCATTTTATTGTATGATCATGCCATGTGGTGCTTTCTGGTATTTCAACATCACTATCTTCTCATTGCCACGTCAACATATATATGTTGACTGTACCTTCCATGTCATCGTACATATGCTACGTCATCTGTATGGATGACACATGGCACTTTTTATTGGTCCACATGGACCCCAAAAATGCAAAAAATGAGTGACATGTGGTAGTGTCTAATGTTGCCATGTCACCTTGTTGACATCAACATGATGTCATCCTATGACCTGTATGGACAAGCCACGTGGCATCTTGTGGGATTGCCTCATGGCACCCCTTTGACTTTTTCCCTAGTTTGACCAAACTTTGACCGTCCATAACTTCTTCATACGAACTTTGTTTGAGGTCATTTTTGCGTTGTTGGAAAGCTATCATCAAGGTCTACACAATGAAGTGGTTTTCTAAAGAATTTGATAACATCAATTTTTGAGCATTTTGGATCCTTGTGGACCTCTTTTGAGTATTATGGATCCTCCTAGATCATTTGTAGTATCTAATTCCTAGGTACGTGAGAGTGATCTCCTTGCGTGTTGTGCTTAGTGTACTATAGAGAAAATTAGTTAAAAGGTAATCTAAGTACCCCAGGGATTGATATACCCCAGGGTACATGGAAGATCAAATTCATAAACCAATTTTTTTTAATAGAATGTCAGTCACATAACCACAACAAAGACATGTAAGGTTGGCCTTATTTATGTTGTTTATGTGTATGTTTTTTTTTGTGGCCAGTGGAATCATCAACTAGTTGGCTCATACTCCCGTGACACGGTGTTAAGTTTTCTGACTTGCTACCACTAAAACCTCCAAGCATGTCGAGGGTTTCAAATCGATGACTTCACATAACAAAGTGACTTAACATTACAATCCATCAGAAACTCTTTTACACCCTATAGACTATTCTTTATGTATATGCTTACTAACAATAATTTTACCTATTTAATAACATATCTCAATTATTATAAGAACAATTTTATCTATTTAATGACATATCGTAATATTTCTAGTTCATTCTCGAACAAGTTGAATGAAATCTTCAAGGGAAAATTAAGTCCAAGCTACCAAAACATATTATTTTGTGTCTTTTAAAATTATTAAACTTACGAGAAATGATGCTTCCCCAATATCTCCTTTATTAATTCTTAAAGTAGCAATTATAAAATGTTTAAAAATATTTTAAAAATAAATATTTTTTATAAAAATATCATATAATTTTTTTTTAGAGTGTTCCATATTTTAAATAAAATAATTATATTTTGAAAATTAAATTTAAAAAAAAAAATCAATATTAAAAATATACATATTATTTTTTCACTATTAAACATATATTTAACCTTTTTCACTAAAAATTATATCCTATAGAATTGTGGGGAGAAAGTCGATTACGTAACTTAGAAAATTAGACTTAATTGGTCGATGTTACGTATGCTCACTCTAATTTCTCAATGAGACAGTGCCGATCACGACGTAGAACACATCTCTTTATATGTAAAGATATTATGGGCTTTGTCATCTTTACTTTCGTCACTTTCCCAATTATTGGACATGATTGCACGCTTAATATAGAAAATGGTCAAAAGTTTATTAGAAAATTAAATTAATTTATTTTTATATATATACGATTTATTTATTTTTAATATTATTTTGGTTAAAAATGTATTTTTATTATATAATAAGATTTAAATTGTTTGGATTGATTAATAATTTATTTATTTTTAATGTAAGAAGATAAGGTAACAATCCAAGATACAAAAGCATCTATTAAAAAGTATACCTCTTAAGAAGTATAACATTCAATAATGCATGTAGTTATTATCAATTGATAATTGAATTATAAAAGGTTTTATGGATAAATTTAAAACTTAAGAAAACATAAAAAAATTAATAATTTAAAAAATATATATACATCTCGAAATTGTTAAAAAGTAAATTATGCATATAAAAATTAATCAAATATATAATGAAACTGGAGGTTGGTTAATTCCTAAAATATCATGGGATGAAAGAGTGTGTCACCTTTGTGACACTAAGAATGTTGAAGATGAAAAGAACTTTCACTTAGATTGTCTAGCCTATACCGATACTAGATCTCCTAACCTCTTAACTCAACAAAAGTATGGTGATCTTGGAAAGCCTCTCTTAATGTTTTTCAAGCACATAAAAAAAATTCTAAAGAATCACAAGTAATCACTTACCCTCTTAAGTTCCTATAGACCAATTCGGTCTCAGTGGACTTTAATCATCATCATCATCATATATAAAAGAGAGCCTACATAATTTTTTATTATTTTATTTATTTTAATATATATATATATAATGTCTATTGGGGTGTAGGCCGATTGGCATGTGTCGTGTAAATAGAAGGAATTATGTAAAGGAGGTCTCAAATTCGATTCTCACCCCACTTTATCTGTGTTCCATGCTTGCAGGATGTGTGGCGCACTGCAACGACCCCTTCGTTACAACTACAACCGAAGCAGAAGATGCAATTTTTTTTTTCTTTTTGATAGGAAGACAACAACGATTACAAATAGACCACATACCTGACGACGAGCACAACGCCCTCCGAACAGGCAACAAACATCTATGACTCCACACATTGACACAAGGGTAGCTGGGCAAAACATGCACAAAACAACAAGGAGAAATGACTACCCACCCGATGCAAACATGACCATGCCTACAAGCTAAGGGACAACATCCCCATCCCAACACAATGGCCTTGATGACCAATGACTAGAACCTCAAGCCGCGTGAACCAAACGCATGAAGACGTTCAACCCAGGTGCCTAAGCAACTTACCACGCTCAATAAACCTCATATGGAAGGCTTGACTCCGGTCAAGTTATAATTCGTTGTTATCTAATAGGGTGTGCCATGATCCCCATAGACGCGTTAATGACCTTGGCACAACAACCTAATTGGACCAAGGACTCAAGAAAAACCAGTGCATAGGAGAAGAAACAACTGACAAGAAGACTATGCCCACACCCCAAGCAATCGGTCGACAAGACGCAAGAAGATGACAAAAAAAGAAACGCAAGCTAAAACATGACTTCGTCAACAACCGAAACCATTTATCAAGTCTAAATTGGCCAGTATTTACTGTCTAATTTAGAATTAAATAAAGATCTAATTTAACCCGTCTAAATTACAATTAGTCAGTGATTTACAAACCTAACTTAACATGATATATAAATCTAATTTAGCGAATCCAAACTACCAATTTAGACAATAACTATATATCAAATTGACATTAATCACATATCGAAGTTTAGCAAGTCTAAATTACTACTAGTCCATAATTTGCAAATCTAATTTAATCTCAATACCAATCTAATTCGCAAGTCTAAATTACAATTTGACATTAATTGCAAACCAAATCAAACCTTAATACAATCTAAATTTTAGCAATACCAATAATATAAAGAACATTCACGACATCAAGTATAATGCTTACGATTTAAATGCTATTAACGAATTAACTTCCAACATGTTGTCTAGCCAAATAACAATATTAGAATTTTACCAGTTGTCTAACACACATTAAGCTGTTGAGTAAAAAAACGAGTTTGACCATAAACATAATTATCTTTTCATTAAATACACCCCTGCTGTAAAATCAAGGCATGAACTACTAACAGTAAGGTGAGGACGTGGGCTAACAAGAATCAATCACGGTCAAAGTAAAAGCTAAATCTATGATGTCTTTATTAATATTACTGTCCCTAAACAACAAATTTACAGTCATTAATAAAATTGCTGCCATCGCTATCATTTAGATTCACTATATTTATTTTACTACTGTTAAACTTTACTTCCATGTACATAACTCAGTGTCATCACTAGTAAGTTACCCAATTGTTGTAGGTGCATTGCTATCCAAGGAGTTGCAATGCAGGGTATTCAAGGAATATACCAACGCTAAATTAAATGATTGTCAAAGGGAGTATTGATCACATATTCCACCAGGAGAGCACGCAGACCATCCACTATAGGAATTCTCTACGGAAAACAAGGGGGAGATCGTTGCAAAGGATTCATGCAGTCACCCATGACAAAATCACATTCGCTGGGCAAATGATTCAATCGCGGTCACCCTCAAGGAAAAAAAAATCGTGTGATAAGAAGGGAAAAAGGATGACTGAGCTTAGCATCCATTTGCTAGGTAAAAAACTTGAACGTAGGCAGGGATATGTATAAATCATTTTTTTTGTGTGTGTGTTTTTCATATTGTCGGGATACCAACAAACGAAGACGCAGAGGTTCTGTTTTCAGACTTCGCTGGGAATTAAATTTCAATTAAATGTTATCGTAGAGAACTCACCATCATTCAACTATAATTAGTGGCTTAATTTAAAAACAATGTCAAGCCCAAGCATCAATTCAATTTCTAGTAAAGTTAGACTACAAGTAAAACGCATACAATTAATTTCACTATCAAGTTCAAATAATGCAGAGAAGAATGCATGCCAAGGGATCAACACATGGTATAACTTCACCCTTGAAACTAATTAAAAGCAACGGAAAATCCCCATCCTAAGGTGGAAAACAAACACATTTTTTAAAGCTGAGAGGGTAAGAACAGGTAGTTTGAAATCGTTGGGCGAGATGCTGGCAATAAAAATGCAAACAGAGAATATACATCTGTAGTTTAAGTGCAAAAATGTATTATAGATTCGCTGTCCCAATAGTGAAAACAAGTGCCTCGAATTTTCACTTGATGAGTTAATATTAGCAGTAAAAAAAAAGATTGCAGAGTAACCAAGTAATATCTCCAGCCAAACAGCCCCAAAACGCAGTCTAGAATAATTTATAGACCGTTAGTAGAGTGGGCAATTACGCAAGCATAAATTCATCAAAATTTAATGAGCAGATGTAAGGTCAGGGAGAGAAAAAAAAGACATACCAGATGTTTCAAAACCACACAATAAATTCGTCGGAAAGGCACAAATGCAGAATTAAATTCATCAACAATATAAAAACACAGAGTTAATTTTCATGGTTAAGGGTGTTGAAATGCAGAGAATACCCAACACAGTTTCCAGATTGTCGAGATCGATTAAGGCACAGATGAGATATAGTATGCAGAGACCCAAACAAGGTGGAGATCAAACATTGAGATAAGAAAGAGTAAACAATTGGGCAAACACATCCTTCATTAATCATCCACACACATAAAAGTAGGGAGTTTGAATCTATAGGTCATTTTGCACTGAAGTGACGACTGTCAATTCGTCTCCTGGCCGACTGCTCAGGCATGGACTGAAGAGATAGGGACGAAGACGAAAAGCGCAAAACTTTAGAACAATCAACCAAAGGGCAGCCTCAACATGCAGGGATCGAAGCTAAGGGAATTAATCAACAATGAGCTTAAGGCTATGGGGGGGGATTCAGTTATCAATTAACAAGCTAATTCAATCAATTTCTTTTCCCAATTAAAATACATAACTAAAAGCGTTAGTATACTAATAATCTACCATGCAGAAATAAAGGAAGTGTACCATAGCCCAAGATGCCCTCTCTGAGTTGTTGTCCCGCACGCTCTATGCAGCTCCCGCTTGTCGACCAATGAGACTTCATCGGTACCTCCCAGCCAATGCTAGGGGTACTCTTCTTCCCCCTTAGCCCCCCAAGCCACAAAGAGGCCACACACACTAGCAAGAGAATTGGCTAGCCCCAAGCTCACCTCGTAAGGCTGAGCTACGAGTCCTCACTGAGCTGGGTATCCCAACTCCCACAAGCTAAGTCAATCAAGTCTAAAATTTTGCAACATAACGTTATGCATAAAAAAAGAGATCCATCCTCCTCCTCCTCCCTCCTTTATATAGATTTTATATTTCATTTACTTTCTGAAAATCCCATTTAATTCATTGTTCAATAACTTAATTCATAATAATCCTCCCCGTACAAGTGTCACCCATCCCCTTCATTGCACCATAAATTAATTTCATTAATTGATTAATTACTCATATTTCCCTCACCCACCTAAAAGCACTCCTAGAATCACTCCTAGGTGTCCCCATATTCCCTTACAAGTTTTAATGACTATCCCCCCTTACTAATTTACTAGTTGAGATTAATTTAGAAAGTTCTTAAATGCTAGATACCTTACTAAGTTAGAGTTTTTGTTTTTTCCTTGTGTTTCCCCTTTCTTTTTGTGTTTCCCGCTTTTTCCTAGTTTTCTAATTCTTTTAAATTTCCCTCTTTCCCTTTTCCTTTAAAACTCAAATTGGCAGGTGTAGAAAATTAGCTTTTCCCCCTTTTCCCTTTTAATTAATAAATTTTAATTAGCATAAGTGACAAAACAATTATTTACCCTTTTTCCCATTTTTAAATTTTATCGGGCCCCAAAAGATTTTTATAAATTAAATGAATTACTTACCCCCTTCTCTTCACATGATTAATGATTATTATCATTATTATTTATTTATTTATTTATATTTATATTTTTATGTAAATAGATATTCTTTTTATCACAAGTATCACTTACACCTAGACTTTATTTTCCTGGGTTGGGCGACATTTTATTAGGGAAATTGTTTTCAATCTTTCTTATC
>JZKD02S1640226.1:114165-130988 GCA_000966675.3 Picea glauca | reverse complement strand
AGATATATTTTTTATTTTATTTTTAATAAATTTAAAAATAAAATAGGAAGACAATTAAAAATTACATGTTTATATGTTCAAATTATACACACAAACAATAAATTTATAAACAGTATGAAATTACTTGAAAATGAGAATTTGATATAGACATTAATAAATAATTTATAAACAATATGGATTTAGTTAATTTGATATATACATTTAACAATCAAATATTAAGTTTTTAAATTTGATATAGACATTTAACAATCAAATATTAAAAATAGAGTAAGCATTTAAGTGATTACTCTGTGCCTGAGCAATCAGCCAGGAGTCTAATCGACTGTCTTTCACTTCGTTGTTAAAGACTTAGACTCAAATGCCCTTCTTTTTTGTGCATAGATAATCTCTTATTAAAATTGATTGTGACTTGGCTGTATGGGCCAACCTTGTGGCCAAGACACGGGCACCACATGGTTTCCCCCCGCGGCCAAGTCACATTCATTTCAAACATTTTGTATTTCATAAAAAAATCAAACTGTTAAAGTTTTAATTTCAAAGGTTTTTTATTTTTTTTAAATTTCAAATCTTTAGAAATTCAATTTATAAATCAATTTTTACATATGTAATATTAGATTATCATAAGTTATAAATATTATTTTACATATTATTGATTTTAGAATTCCTTGTTGTACATTATTGTCTATCTTATAATTTGTAGAGGAATATTTGTGAAATATACATATAATGGAAAATATTTAAAATATATATAATAAATTTAAAAATAAAATAAGAAGACAATTTAAAAATTACTTCTTTTTATGTTCAAATTATACACACAAACAATAAATTTATAAACAATATGGATTTAGTTAATTTGATATAGACATTTAACAATAAAATATTAAGTTTTTAAATTTGATATAGACATTTAAAAATCAAATATTAAGAATATCTAGTAAGAATTTAAGTGATTAGTCTGTGCCTGAGAAGTTAGCCAAGAGCCGAATCGATTGCCTTTCACTCCGGTGTTAAAGACTTAGATTCAAATGCCCTTTTTTTGTGCATAGATAATCTCTTATTAAAATTGATTATGACTTGGTCGCGCGAGGCTAGCCCTATGGCCAAGCCGTGGGCACGCCCACGGCTTGACCACATGGCTGGCCCCGTGCGTCCAAGTTACAGTCATTTCAAACGTTTTGTATTTTATAAAAAAATCATAAAAATTTCAAACTGGCCAACATTTTATTTCAAATGTTTTGTATTTTATAAAAATTTCAAATCTTTAGGAATTCAATTTATAAATCCATTATTACATATGTAATATTAGAGTATCATAAGTTATAAATATTATTTTACAGATTGTTGATTCTGGAAATCCTTCTTGTAGTAACAACTTTATCTTGCCTCAACTATTTATCCACTTTGATTAATGCCTATTTCAATTTCTTCATATTGTCATGATTCTTGGTCACATCACTATGTAAGACATGAGTGACCTACTTGTGTAGATTTGGTTTTTCCTTGAAATTCATCTGATTAACATTTTATGTAATATGATTTGATTTTTAGTTAGCAACTGACTGAATTTCACTTTTTTCAGTCTCTAGAACAACCAAATGCAGCACTCACTTTTGATATGGCTTCTCTTCCAAACCATGGACTCTTGTCATAGTAAACTACTCAAAAAGGAACCAGTCTCCCACTTTGGTGTTGTTTTGCAATTGTAGTGACCCTTTGACTAAAGGAATAATTATAATGAATACTTCATTTTGGGTAATAAAGTCTAATATAGACATAAAAGAGTTTACATACTACAAAAAACCTTCACTGGTGACATGATCTCTTACCATAGGAAGCCACTCAGTGGTTGGGAGAGAAACATGTTGGCTGGTCATTCACCATACTAGACTTAAAATAACCCATATGTGAGTAGTTTTGATGGATTAACATATGGATCAAGTGAGACTGGTACCTGAATGACCTGGTACCCCTAAAATTTAAAAATGCATTGTATTTTCCAAGAGCTTGAATAAGTAAAACTTTATGAAGGTTTGATTCTCGGGGTGTGATAAGGCTACTAGGAAACCCAAAAACAATGATATCAATTATAAAACTATTATAAATAGAAACAAACTTTAAAACATAGGCAATATATTCACTGAAGTCATTCCCTCAACTTCCAAAACAGATACACCAAAACATAGGTAGTATAGTCATTGTTATAACATTGCAATATGTTATAACATATTACTATAACAGATAATTACATTGTAATATGTTATAACATATTACAATGTAATATGTTGTCTAGTAATATATGTTATGACATATTACATTGTAATATGTTATGGAAAATTTGCATTAGTATAGCACAACAAATATAAAACAAACAGTGAAACATAGGTAGTATATTCACTGTAGTCATTCCATCAATCTCAAGAATAGATACACAAAAATATGTAACAGTCACTTTGCATTGATATCCCTAAACTGATAAACGACATCAATCTTTCATGTCAAAGCCTCATTTACAAAGCTAGAAGAAAGAGCAATTTTAAAATCTACAAAATATCATGCACAATAGATAGAAATAAACCTTGAAACACGAGGAAAATGTCCACTGCAATTATTCCCACAACATTAATATGTTATAGTACTTTGCACTGTAAAAAAAAGACACAAGTAATGAAAACTTCATGTCAATTTATGATTTACAGAACAATATGAAATAACAAATTTAAATCCAAATATCTAACTCCAACGCCATGTATTGACATACCAATTACGATTCCTCCAAAAGTCAAGCTAGTTTCCATTTTCAACAAATAAGGGCTTAAAAGTATGAATACTTAGAAATAGAACACAATTAATGATACCCAAGAAAAATGATAAGAACACAATGAAAATCTCATAGCAGAAATGCAATTTGAACTTCCATCAACATTCTTGTGATTAGTTTCCTATACCTTAGATTGAAACTCTACAGTCTTAACTATATTGTAATATTCACATAGCTCATATGGGTAAGATATGAACCTGATTCCATTTCTTTATCTCTCTCTTAATCACAGTAAGTAAAACCCATATGTATTGGATAAGTGTATATACCCTTTGAAAGACCCTTGTTAATGATCTATTACCCTTTGTATTTACACAAGATTTTAGTTGAAGATGAGCTTCTATTACCCTTTGGATAAGATACTACTTGAATATGGTGATGTATTACCCTTTGTATTTACACAAGCATTGGAATCACCCGGCCAAGTCTTGGTTGTCCACGAGGTTTCTGACAAGATGGATCTAGAAAAATGATTTAGAGGCCATACTCAGCCCCTATATCGACGAGGTCACTGGAAGAAGGTTGGTAAGCATATAAATAGTGTTTTATAACCACATATAAATGAATCTTTAACAATGTAAAATTATCTAATCATAGATGGTTAGTATATAAAAAGGTCTATTATAAACATAATTCCAACAACTTGCAATCATATAATACATTTTCTCTATTAATACCCCCCCGAAGTGTAATACATACCTGTTGATACTTGATTCCATTGCTTTGTAGATGGAATATTTCTTCCATCCAACCAAACATGGCGTAAAGTTAATCATTGATTTTCATGGACTGTGCTCCATACCTGTTGGATGCATGCAATATGATTGCCCATATAGATAATCGTTACTCAGTTACAAGACTTTGACCCATGTACTCTTGGTGGATTTACCAAGGTTATTTGTGCTAATATTAAGAAACCAAAATATATTTGAAATGGGCATGGGTAGTGGAGTTATGAATCAATCTATTATAATTGTGTCTAACATAAATGACATTTCTATTAATTTTGTCTTATTTTTTTTCTTTCTTCATAATTTTAGTTGGTCAATGTTGGAAATATTAACTCGTACTTGTCTTATGCTTAAATCTTTATGAATTTTCAAATGATAGATATTGAGGAGAGATGTTGACACGGGATTCTCCAAACATTCTTCGCAAATGCTCTAGGCTCTCCCAAGAAGGAAGAAGATGAACTCCTTCTTCGACTGAGACTCTGAGCGACCAATGACAATCTCATCAGAGGAGATTATAAAATGAGTCTGTAAATAGATCAACCGCAGAATGTGCTCAAGCAAGTGCTATGGATGCAACCTTCTTAGATAGGTTGCACATTGATACTCCTACACCTGAGAATGTAGGGAATACCTCAAGACAAGAAAATATTTTTGGTAATTTTGTTTGATTTTGTTTATTTTTTTTGTATTTTTGTGTATTTAAATTTATGATGTAGGAGCATCGCTCACTCATCAAGTGAGCCAGCGCGTGGAGCAGAAAAGACAGCTGGACAGCGCCTATACAAATTTTGAAATTCTTTGGAAGTTGTTGCACCGTTCTTTAATGAAGGCATTCATAAAGAAGCGCACTTGTATTGTAAATGGACCTTGAGCCTTTAAGCTCTCGTCCTTAGTAGATAGGAAGGCATTTAATAGATTTAATGTTGTTAGATAGGAATTTATTGTAGATTTGATAGTTGTAGAATTCGAGAGGCAAACGGAATATAGGCACCCTCCTTTGTACATTGTAATAGATTCATATTGAAGAATTCAGAAAAGAAGAGAAGAGAAGAGCAGAGAACTTGTGGAGAACACCCATGTACAGATTGAATTAATGGAAGAAAGACTTTGATTCAGTTCATGGTTTGTGTTGTTTCTCTGTGTTGATTTTATGCTCATGAATGTTTTCTCTCTATCATACATTTTATTTGATATGTTGTGTATGTGGTTTCATAGTTCAGTTGAAGTCTGGGAAAGAAGAAAATGAGTTTTAATCGTTTCTCCATTTGAGCCCAGAGATTCCTGCATAGAGTGCAGTCGAATTCATTCGCATAGAGTGCGTTGATGAGGCTAGGCGGTTAAACCCTTATGATCAAATTTCCTAGAAGTTGAACTGGGTTGATAGCGCTGTGCAGGAGAAGTGTCGGTTGAATTTGACGTCTCAGTGGTTAATCTGAGCGGAAGGAGGCAGTGACTATTGTTTCCAGAAGTGCACAGAGTCTGAAGGATTCAACACCTTGAGAGTGGTTGAGGTCGAGCACTAGAGAGTGCGAAATCCCCTTGAAGGATTCATAGATATCAAGCTTAGGAGGGATAGTTCCTTCTTACAACAGAGTAGGAGCATCAGGAAGCGATTCAAGGAAGGGTCGAATAGGAGGTAGACGTTGATTCAGAGTACCCCTCAAGGAGGAGGAATCGATGGTCAGTCTTGCAAGAAAGAATCCACGAAGACCTGACGATCGTTAGATCTCGGAAAAGTTGCGAGGGATTTAACCCTTAGGCATAGGGGTGAACAAAGAACCATCGGGATTCGACATATCGGGGTTCCCAGAGGTAAGGGTTTTATACTCGTTGAAATCTTGATTAGCGATTTCCCGAAGTCGTTGGGATCGTTGGTCACGGCAAGGACAGGTGTCGCGAGACCCTGGGAGGTCGGGATTCGGCACTTCGGAACTTTTGGTGTCGAAAGAATTTCGGAGGATTCGCGAAATCCTGAATTGCGACGGGTCCCACGGTGATAGTGTGGGGTGTTGACAGGTGGCATCGGAGTTCAGGGTTCGGAACTTGGGAGGTCCTGTGAAACAGTACCATGGAAATCGCGAATTCTCGATTGGCGATTTCCTTATCTCCACAAGTGTGTGTGGGTCCCAAGTGTCCCAGTAACGAGAACAGGTGTCATCAGAGAATCGGCACATCGGGTCTCGAGGAATTGGGAGGCAAGAAACTCGTGACCATAAGACTTGCGAATTCGCAAAGCTCAATTTTCGGGTCATGCAAGGAGATCAATGCAGAGTATCCTGTGGGTAACAAAGTTCACGACACAAGATTTGAAGGGAAATACAGCTCTTTGGGCTGAAGAGGAAGAAGGTCCTGGTGATTGCGATCGTTCTTCGGGGAGAGAAGAGCGCATTCGCATCAAGTGGTATCAGAGCGGGGTTGTCTTTGCTTTCAGTAGCAGAGAAAAGGAGACCTCATGCCGTCAAGAAGGGAGAGACAGACACCAGATCCCGAAGACAGGGAGGTGAGGAGAAGGGGTAGACCAGCAGGGAATCCAAAGATGGAGCGACAACTACGAGATCTCAGGGAGAGACTCGAGGAGATGGAAACCACTCAGAGATGTGGTGTCGACGCTGGAGAGTTTAGTGATTCCGAAGTGGAAGAGGAAGCTAGACATGCTGAAGAGGTCACAGCAAAGGATGCATCAACAGAGCGATTGATCAGAGTTATCGCTAGGATGAGTTCCAAGACAAAAATGGATATCTCGACTTATGAGGGAAGCTTGGATGCAGAAGAGTTGTTGGATTGGATCCGAGCACTGGACACCTACTTCGACTATGAATATATCGAAGAGGACAAGAAGGTAAGACATGTTGTTACCAAGTTAAAGAGACATGCAGCCTTATGGTGGGACGAACTACAGGCGGACAGACGTTCCAAGGGCAAACAGAAAATCAAAAGATGGGATCGGATGATTGCAAGGATGAAGGCGAAATTCATCCCGAGAGATTACCAGATCACTCTGTTTAGGCGCATGCAGAACCTGAGATAGAAGTTGATGACGGTGAAAGAGTACACCGAGGAGTTTTATAAGCTCAATATTAGAGCAGGTCATCGAGAGAGCGATGATGAAAAGGTGGAAAGATACCTGAATGGTTTGAGGTATGATATTCAGGATGAATTGAGCATGGTTACCATCCGAACAGTAGAGGATGCGTACCAGATGGCTCTAAAAGCTAAAGAGAAGTTGAGTCGCAAGCAGGGAAAGCTAGGGCGAGGCAGGAGTCAGCCTAGAGGTAAGGCAGTTGCCCAAGAAAAGACTCATAAGCCCAAGGAGGAATGGCAGAGACCTCGAGGTAAAGTAGAAAGAGGTGGAACCTCACAGCAGAGGCAGCAATATGCTGAGCCGAGGAGGTAGCATATAGAGCAGGGTGGCAGTTATGCTGATGCCAACACATTTCCTCGTACCAGAGGTAGGGGAAGAGGAAGAGGGGGAATCATCACATGTTTTACATGTGGGAAGGACGAACACAAAGCTATTGATTGTCCAGACAGGAATCCAGACAAGAGAGAATCTCACATCATTGAGGCGCGGGGGCGTGATGTTGAGTCAGAAGATGGAGACAGCGGAAGATCTCTTGGGATGCATAAGATCCTTCTGACATCTGAGAAAGAGGTGGAAAGCGCAGTGCAAAGGAGCAGACTGTTAAGAACGGCTTGCACAACGAAGGACAGGAAATGCAAGGTCATAATTGATAGTGGAAGCACCGATAATCTCGTTTCTTCCGAGATGGTGGAAAAGCTGGAGCTGAAAATGACTAAGCACCCAAGTCCATATAAGGTCTTGTGGTTACAGAAAGGACACCGGGTAAGTGTCACTAAACAATGCTTAGTTAAATTTAAGATAGGGAATTACCATGATGAGATTCTGTGTGATGTCATTCCCATGGATGTATGTCATATATTGCTGGGTAGACCATGGAAGTATGACCGAAATGTTGTTCATAATGGGAGGATGAACACCTACACCTTGGAGAAGGATGGGAGGTTACATAAATTGCTTCCGATAAAAGATAAAGAAGTGAAGATGGAAGTGAGTAATACAATACTTCTCATGAGTGGGAAGGAACTTCTCACAGATATGGAGAAGAATGAAGATCCACAATTCTTTGTGGTCAGGAAGCCAAGAATTGTCCTGACAAGCACAAGAGTGAACAACTTGCCATATGAGATTGAGGAACTGCTGGGAGAGTTCGCTGATATCATCGTGGACGAACTACCTCGTTCGTTTCCACCGATGAGGAGTGTGAGTCACCATATTGACCTCATCCCTGGAGCAAGATTGCCAAATAAGGTAGCATACAGATTGACACCTCAGGAGAATGAGGAGGTCAAAAGGCAGGTACAGGACTTGCTGGATAAAGGACTGGTCAGGGAGAGTCTGAGTCTGTGTGTCATTCCAACGGTACTTAGTCTGAAGAAGGATGGAGACTGGAGAATGTGTACAGAATCCAGAGTGATAAATAAAATCACCATCAGGTACAGATTTCCACTGACGAGAATGGATGATTTGATGGATTGCCTGAGTGGGACAAATTACTTTTCGAAGATTGATCTCAAGAGCGGATATCACCAGATTCGCATGAGAGAGGGGGATGAATGGAAGACAGCATTCAAGACAAACGAGGGTTTGTACGAATGGCTGGTCATGCCGTTTAGTTTGACAAACGCGCCGAGCACATTCATGAGGCTGATGAATGAAGTCTTGCGAGAATTCATTGGCAAATTTGTGGTCGTGTATCTGGATGATATACTGATTTTTAGTAAGACCAAGGCTGAACACTTAAAACATTTGGCCATTGTGATGAGAAGACTGCAGCAGGAGAAGTTGTTGGTCAACATGAAGAAATGTTCATTCATGCAGACAAAACTCATTTATTTGGGTTTTGTTATCTCAGCGAATGAGTTGAAAATGGATCCTGAAAAGGTGGAAGTAATCAGGAATTGGCCATCACTGAGAAATGTTTTTGAGGTGAGGAGCTTCCATGGTTTGGCTAGTTTCTACAGAAAGTTCATTCGAAATTTCAGTGGGATTAGCACTGCGATGATGGACACTGTGAAAAAACGACATAAATTTTTTCATTGGACAACAGAGGCTGAGAGGAGCTTCAATCTATTGAAGCGAAAGATAACAGAGCAACCAATTCTGGTGTTGCCTGATTTTCAGAAAACCTTCCAAGTGAAGTGTGATGCGAGCGGGTATGCTGTAGGAGGAGTCTTAAGTCAGGATGATAGGCCGGTCGCATATTTCAACGAGAAGCTGGATGACGCAAATATGAAATACTCCACATATGATAAGGAGTTTTACGCCATCATACAGGCATTGAAGAAGTGGAGGCATTACTTGATACCCAAGGAATTTGTATTGTACAGTGACAATCATGCATTGTAGTTTGTAAGTCAATAGGATAAGTTGAACGAGAAGCATGCAAAATGGGTAGAGTACATGCAGAATTTCACGTTTGTGATAAAACACATTTTAGGAACTGCTAACAAAGTGGCTGATGCTTTGAGCAGGAAATGTTTGTTGCTGCGGGAATTTAGAGTCAAAACATTGGGTTTTGAGGATCTGAAGGACATGTATGCAGGAGATGCAGATTTTGGAGAAGCATATGAGGGAGCTGAGAACCTAGTTCTTAGAGATCGGAGCCCGTGGATAGATTACCTGATCCAGGAGGGATTGTTGTTTAGGGGCAATCAGCTATGTATTCCAAATTTCTCCATGAGGGATAATTTGGTGAAGGAAAAGCATAGTGGTGGATTAGCAGGTCATTTTGGACATGAAAAAACATTCGCAAAGCTGAGCGAATCGTACTTTTGGCCGGGCATGCAAGAAGATGTAAAAAGGTTTATTGATAGGTGTCGAATTTGTCAACATTCGAAGGGTCGAAAGCAGAACACCGGGTTTTATCAGCCATTACCCATACCTGAGAGGCCATGGGAGGCAATTAGCATGGATTTTGTTCTGGGATTGCCAAGGACAAAGAGAGGAGTTGATTCTATCTTTTTGGTGGTGGATAGGTTTTCGAATATGGCACATTTTATACCGTGTCAAAAGACCAGCGATGCAACCCACATCGCCAACTTATTTTTCAAAGAGGTTGTTAGACTGCATGGATTGCCAAGAAGTATAGTCTCAGACCGGGATACAAAATTCATAGGTCATTTTTGGAGGATGCTATGGAAAAAGCTGGGAACTAATTTGGCTTTTAGTTTGGCTTATCATCCGCAGACAGACGGACAGACCGAGGTGGTCAACAGAAGTCTTGGAGACTTGATGAGAATCTTGGTGACATAACACCACAGCAGCTGGGATAATGTGTTACCACAGGCAGAGTTTGCGTACAACGATTCGGTGAATCGGAGTACAAGAAAAAGTCTGTTTCAAATCTTATATGGGACACAGCCAAGGGGAGTATCTGAACTCAGGAAGTCAAAACAAGCTGGGACTAGAAGTGCTAGCGCAGAAGAGTTCGCAGAAGCAATGCAGGAACTTCACAGTAAGGTGAAGCAGCGACTATAGAAGTCGAATCAGGAGTACAAGCGCTGAGCCGACCAGCGGAAGAGACAACTTCAGTTTGAAGTTGGTGACATGGTTCTGGTGCACTTGAGGAAGGAAAGGTTCCCTAGGGGAACATATAATAAGCTCAAGATGAAGAAAATCGGACCATGCAGAGTCCTGAAGAAATTTGGCGAGAACGCTTATGAAATCGAATTGCCGGAGGGCATAGGGATATCTCTGATTTTTAATGTTTCGGATATATACCCATACAAGACTGGAGAAGCAGAAACTGGAACTGAGGAACCAGTGCTCCAATGGCAAAAGCAAATGCCGATTGTAAAGAAGCCGCAGATGGAATGTATATTGGATAAGAGAGTTGGCAGAAAGACCAGGCGAAAGCAGTATTTTCAATACCTGGTGAAATGGAAGAATCACCCAGTGGAGGATGCCAGCTGGGAGACAGAAGAAGTTATTCAGAAGCATGGAGAGACTGTGTGGGATCTCATGGATAGGAGCCCATGAAGATTTTCAAGCCGAGGAGTATGATGCAGGAGCATCGCTCACTCATCAAGCGAGCCAGCGCATGGAGCAGAAAAGACAGCTGGACAACGCCTATACAAATTTTGAAATGCTTTGGAAGTTGTTGCACCGTTCTTTAATGAAGGAATTCATAAAGAAGCGCACTTGTATTGTAAATGGACCTTGAGCCTTTAAGCTCTCATCCTTAGTAGATAGGAAGACATTTAATAGATTTAATGCTATTAGATAGGAATTTATTGTAGATTTGATAGTTGTAGAATTCGAGAGGCAAACAGAATATAGGCACCCTCCTTTGTACATTGTAATAGATTCAGATTGAAGCATTCAGAAAAGAAGAGAAGAGAAGAGAAGAGAACTTGTGGAGAACACCCATGTACAGATTGAATTAATGGAAGAAAGACTTTGATTCATTTCATGGTTTGTGTTGTTTCTCTCTGTTGATTTTATGCTCATGAATGTTTGCTCTCTATCATACATTTTCTTTGATATGCTGTGTATGTGGTTTCATAGTTCAGTTGAAGCCTGGGAAAGAAGAAAATGAGTTTTAATCGTTTCTCCATTTGAGCCCAAAGATTCCTTCATAGAGTGCAGTCGAATTCATCCACATAGAGTGCATTGATGAGGCTAGACGGTTAAACCCTTATGCTCAAATTTCCTAGAAGTTGAACTGGGTTGATAGAGTTGTGCAGGAGAAGTGTCGGCTGAATTTGATGTCTCAGTGGTTAATCTGAGCCGAAGGAGGTAGAGACTGCTATTGCCAGAAGTGCACAGAGTCTGAAGGATTCAACACCTTGAGAGTGGTTGAGGTCGAGCACAAGAGAGTGTGAAATCCCCTTGAAGGATTCAGAGATATCAAGCTCATGAGGGATAGTTCCTTCTTACAGCAGAGTAGGAGCATCAGGAAGTGATTCAAGGAAGGGTCAAACAGGAGGCAGATGTTGATTCGGAGGACCCCTCAAGGAGGAGGAATCAACGGTCGGTCTTCCAGGAAAGAATCCACGAAGACCCGACGATCGTTAGATCTCAGAAAAGTTGTGAGGGCTTTAACCCTTAGTCACAGGGGTGAACAAAGAACCATCAGGATTCGACATATCGGGGTTCCCAGAGGTAAGGGTTTTATACTCGTTGAAATCGCGATTAGCAATTTCCTGAAGTCGTTGGGATAGTTGGTCACGACGAGGATAGGTGTCGCGAGACCCCGGGAGGTCGGGATTCGACACTTCGGAACTTTTGGTGTCGAAAGAATTTCGGAGGATTCACGAAATCCCAAATTGTGATGGGTCCCACGGTGATAGTGTGGGGTGTTGACAGGTGGCGTCGGAGTTCGGGGTTCGAAACTTGGGAGGTCCTGTGAAATGGAACCATGGAAACCGTGAATTCTCGATTGGCGATTTCCTGATCTCCACAGGTGTGTGTGGGTCCCAAGTGTCCCAGTAATGGGAACAAGTGTCATCGGAGAATCGGCACATCAGGTCTCGGGGAATTGGGAGGCAAGAAACCCGTGACCATAAGACTTGCGAATTCGTGAAGCCCGATTTCTGGGTCATGCAGGGAGATCAGTGCAGAGTATCCTGTGGGTAACAAAGTTCACGACACGATATTTGAAGGGAGATACAGCTCTTCGGGCCGAAGACGAAGAAGGTCCTGGTGATCGTGATCGTTCTTCGGGGAGAGAAGAGTGCATTCACATCAATTTATGTCGATTTAAATGTTGTAATCAATTTCAAATGTTTCTGTAGACAATGTGTTTAGATCAAGGGACGACAATAAAAGAGAGAGTGGGTGTCATAGAGATTCTAACATTGGTGGAGAGGGTGAAGGTGGATTTAGGAGGCCGTGTTATCAATAAACAAAAGATTGCACGCCTACGTCCACCTATCCTTTGGATGTTGGTAATGAACTTTCCTGGGAAGGAATTACTAAATAAATGACCTTTGAGCGATGCTTAGGTGTTAAAAGGAGGTTGGAAAATGATTTGGAGGTCTTGGAACTTCCCCAAGAGAGTAAACAAAGCTGTCAAATTATTTTTTATTCATTGCAAAACTTTATGGATGTAACAATCCAACTCGTTATGACGACAAACCTCTTATAACAAGTGCAATTTTTTTTTTTGTGTGCATGTGTGTGCAAGGATAATAAATACATTCGACTCTGTGTCACCATATTATGACGAACATGACACCTGCAATGTGGTGACAACAAAAAGATCTAAGACGCACCTAAACCTATGCAAGCAATGAACGACAATCAACAGACAAATAATAAGACTGACTACCCACCCATCCTACCCTGCAATGGTTAGGACCTCCAAGACACATAAGCAATGCTCAAGCCCAGGTTCACATCAATTTTAACCATTTAAGGTCTCAAGGCAGGCGACTGTTCTAAGGAACATGGAGGTGTCTACATCCCGCCCGACACAAGCAGACAAAGCAACTAAAAGATATCCACCAAGTACAAAAATAATTAAATGAGCAACCATGTCCTCTATGGATGGTGCAAGTCAGAAGAACTTCGAAAATGACCAACCCTTGTTAAGATAAGGCATTATCTACGACTCAAATGGCATTAATCATAGACCAAAATTCTCCATTTAAATTCCATTAATCGACGTGTTACCCAATCCACCTTTAAAATAATGTAAATTCAATTAATTGTTATTCCCCATTTACTAACTCATAATAACTAAGTGTACTTAGTTCAATGATATTACATTTCTTGGTGTTAACAAAATCAGCAAATTTCAACAACATCTCCATGAAATAATAACCACATTACATTTTTATATGATAATAACTTTGTAGATAAAGTATCAATCACCTTACTTTTTGTATGTTACCAACATAAAATTTCAATAACATAACAACATTATATTTTATATTACAATAATATTACGATAAAGTAACCACAACATTACATTTGATATTTATCAAAACAATAACGTTTACATTTTATTTAGTAATACAGTAACATTACATCTACATTTTGCAATAACAATATATTATGGTAACTTCACCTATACATATTATAATAACAATATATGCTGACAATAGCCATCACACTTACTCCAAAATTTAGAAGACATAATGAAGGAGACATTAACTCTAAAGTTAGGAACCATTTAACACATCTAACAACCTTAGCAATATTATTATAAAACCTTAAAATAAAGCTATTTATAAAATCGGTTCATAACCCGCGGTCTAACACAAGACATTCAATTGATTTTATAAATATCAGTCGTAAAAACCTTCATGTAAACAAATCGCCACCTGGGTGTTGGGTGTATGGCGTTCAATTTAAAATGCCATGGGAAAAGGGGGTAGTAATTGCTAAAACACTAATCCTAAATGTTGTATTAGCTTTGACTGCCTAAGCTTGTAACAAAATAATTAAATAACTGTCATCAAAGGGGAAACTGCTCATGCTGTCATAATCAAATACTGACCAAAACATGGTAGGAAAAATATTGAAGGTTCCTCCCAATGTGAATTAAGAGAGAGATGAAGGGAAGGAGGAAGCAAATTGAGAGCGTGTTGCACATCCAAGGCATCCATTAATGAGAATTCTAGGATAAGGGTAGAAACAACTGAAATTTATGGGTTTCTGACTGTCATTAAAAAAAATGCAAAAGATGGACACAGGGCCGCAGTAATAAAATCAAGACATCTGCGCAGGAAGGATTTATGAGTTTGCTGATATTACTGTTGATGGAAATGCCCAGGAGAAAAAGGGATTGAAAATTATTTCTTTTCAGAGCATTAAAACGCCAAGTAAAACGAACACATCAAAGCGTTAAACGCCTGTTCTACAGGATTAAATGCAAGTTTGAAAGAACCAAAAACAAATGCTTGATTAAAGGATCATACAGAGTGAGGAAACAGATTAGGTTCGCTAAGTGATAATTCCCTTAACAGTACTTGAATCCACAGACA
This sequence comes from Picea glauca, assembly GCA_000966675.3. NCBI lineage: Eukaryota > Viridiplantae > Streptophyta > Pinopsida > Pinales > Pinaceae > Picea > Picea glauca. Next base: position 116,420 of record JZKD02S1640226.1, on the reverse strand, counting down.
TGCTCATCAAAACATAGCCACGAATGTGTGCGAGTTCTCCAGAGGTCGAGGGGTAATCCCTGTGAGATTCGCTGAGGAATTGTGGTGACTATACGGTGTAGAGAGTCTCAATTCAGGGTGGGCAAGCAGTGTGAGGTCCATGAAGGTGGTGGGTGATGTTGGTGCAAAAATTGATGTCCCACCAAATAATATATATACAGAATTAGCAAAGGAATGGGGCGCAAAAGAAAACTGTAAAAAAAAAGGAGGTGAAACCAAAATCTGAATGTAAACACCCAAGGTGAAGTCGTTGGAAATATAGGTGTGGTAAAAGTTAAACTAGCTATCTGAGAAGGTACAAAAAAAGAAAACAGTGAAGAAGGGATACGAATTACACAGTCCACAGACGTGAAGGTCGGTCGTTAAGTGTTATAGGAGCGAGGCTAGATTGGCCAATTGTTATTTTTATTTTTATTTTTATTTTTTTACAACACAAGTCAAGTATTTTCCGGTCACACAAAAAGGAATCGATGATGTACTTATTTTTCATCCACTACTGAATTTAACAGCCGAGGTAACGTTTTTTTTTGTTACAGTAGTTACCCAATTAAAAACGCCAAGGTAAATAAATAAAACAAATTGTTCCAACCAACAAGGTTCAACCACCGATTGAAGTTAAATAATTCCATCTCAGAACCCAAAATAAAAAGAGGCTGAAAGCAGAAGAGAAGGCTAGGGGTTACTCAAATTTTACACAGTAAAATTTTGTAGAAAGGTTAAACACAGAAGAATTCGCCGGAGTAACTAATAAGGAAAAACCATACAGCCCAATGAAAACCAACACCGATTGACGGTAGATACTCTTCGATCCATATTACCAATACACATGCAGATCTAATCATACAACCTTATGCATTCTACTCTACAAATAAAAGAGCATATCGTTGCCTGATCTCCCGCTTCGAATGACGTCTATGTACCCCATGCTTCTCCCGCTTGTCGATCGTCGAGACCTCACCAGAACCACCCAGCCAACGCTAATGGTACTCTGCTTTGCCCTTAGCCCCCCGAGCCAAAAAGGGGCCACACACTATCCAGATGGTACGTCTAGCTCCCAACTCGCCTCGCAAGGCCGAGCTACCACTCCTATCCGAGCTGGGAAATCCCAACTCCTCACAAGTAAATCAATCAAGTCACTAATCCGGCAGTGTAACATTACGCTAACAATCGATCCCCCTTCTTCCTTCTTTTCACTTTCTTTTATAGAGTTTTAGAACTTCCATCTTTCCCTAAATCTCATTTAATTTAAGTTTTAATAAAAATCTTCTAAAAACTCTTCTTCGTACACATGTCATCCATCCCCCACGTTTCTCCATTAACTATTTTCTTTAATTTATTAAATTATCTTATTTCCCTCATCCACCTAGAGTTACTCCTAAAATTACTCCTAGGTTTCCCTATATTCCCTTACAGGTTTTAAATACTTTCCCTAAAATGAAGTTGCTAAATTAGTTCAATTTAGAAGGTTCTTAATTGCAGATTCTTTACTAAGTTGACCTCTTGCTTTTTACCATAAGTTCCCCTCTTTCCCTTTTTATGTTAACTCCTTCCCCTAGTTTCCCAAATTTTTATTATGCCCTTCTTTCCCCTGTTTATTAGAGCCAAAAATGCCAGTTGCGCAAATTAACCTCTTTTCCTTTTTTATTAATAATTTAATATCTTTTACACTTTCACCAGTTAAATAATTAAATTATTCTTTATATTTTATATCCATAGCTTTTAATTAATTTCTTACTCTCTTTATTTTACCCCCAAAAATTATGAAGACCAAAATTATTAATTAAAGAGTTTTTAATTTTTAATTTTACTATTTTAAATTTTTAGAGATATTTTCTCAAGGGTAGACAAAATTTTACCCCTAGCAAAGTTTCAAACTTAGGACTTAGATTCTAAACTAGGCAACATTTAATTAGGCGAGTTGTTTTAAAATTTCTTATTGTGTTAAATGTCTTATGGCCATCTAGGTTCAACCCTCTATCATCATCAATGCGACGTGCCCTTCAGGACACACTACGTGCTCCAAGGGTGCCACTCGCCTCTTTTGTTCTTTGTGCAATGTGCCCTTCAGGATGCACCACGTGCTCCAAGGGTGCCACTCACCCTTTTGTTTCTTTTGTGCGATGTGACCTTCAGGATGCACCATGTGTTCCAAGGGTCCCACTCAACCTTTTGTTTCTTTTGTGCGACGTGCCCTTCAGGATGCACCATGTGCTCCA
>JZKD02S1640226.1:77208-95407 GCA_000966675.3 Picea glauca | reverse complement strand
ATTCCTAGCTTTTATACTGCCATACTTTTAATAAATTTTTCTTTCTTCTTTATCATTTAAAAGCCAAGGGTTTTGCTTAATTTATTTCCCCCATTACTTTACCCCCTTTAATTTGAAGAAGACTTTAATTAACACCTAGGTGGGTTTTAGTTTACGCCCTAGGTTTATTTTTGTAGGATCTTTTCTTAGGGCTGGTAAAATTTATCTTAGAGATGTTTTAATTTAGGTTTTGATTTGAACAGGGCGACAATTTAATTAGGGGAGTCATTTTTCTTTTTTAATTTTATCAGGCGCTAAGGTCTAGGGTCATCTAGGTTGTCTCATCCTCATCATCAATGCAACGTGCCCTTCAGGACGCACTACGTGCTCCAAGGGTGCCACTCGCCTTGTTTGCTTCGGTTCTGCGATGTGCCCTTCAGGATGCACCACGATCTCCAAGGGTGCCACTCACTGATTTGCATTTCTTTGGGCGACGTGCCCTTTAGGATGCACCACATGCTCCAAGGGTGCCACTCGCTGGCTTGACGGATTGGTAGACTCTATAACCCCTGGAGTCAACAATCCGTCAGGTGAGCTTGTGGGAGACTAAGGGCTCTAAGGAATAAGGCCCCCGCCTTATTGCGCGCCCCTTAGAATCATCGTGAGCGACTGTCGCAGTCTGCCCTCAAGGCATCGTGGATCCTCTCGAACTAGGTAATCGTTAACCTACAGTTCGAGCCACGACGGGAGTGCTAGTAGGCTGTGGCAGGGCTGTTTTCCACACCTCTCCCTCGATCTCTTTGGAACTCGTGTGTGGCCCCTTTACTCCATATGTGAGTCTGGTCGGCAAGCTATCGTCAGCCTGCATCATCAACCACCATGCCAGATCATGTCAACCACATATCATAAAATCAATAGCATATCATCAAAACAAAACAATATCACCATAAATGAAACGACCCAAATAGCCCACTCCCTGACTCGATCCGGAGTCCAAGGGAGTTCCACCGATGCCTCTGCATCCTCAAGGTATGAAACCTTGCACACTCAATGAAACTGAGTCAGCAGCACCTGTCTACATCAATGTAGTAAAAACATCCTGTCATATAACTTAACGCATCATAATGAAGGAAAAAGTTTTATCATCATAAAATCCATATCGCTTGCGAGCAAGTGTCCTCAAAGAATAAGTTTTGTAAGTGCGCCAGAGTGGGATGTTACATTTAGATCGTGATAAAGACCTAATTTTGAACTTGAACATTTCATTATTTGAGAACAAACTCTATCCCACATCAGAAAAGGGAAAGTTTATAAATTTTCTTTGATTTTATTCCTTGTTTTCTTGTCCAAGAATGGCATGGTATGGACATTTGTGTTTTCTACATACAACAAAATGAATTCCTTCTTGCCAAGGTATTGTCAAACTCTTAACTAAATTGGTTACTAACCACAAAAACAAACATTCAAGTAGATTTACAAATAAGTTATGCATATGTATATGTGAGCTAGATCACACATAATTTCAAAGAGCATTCGATTATATGTAGTATGAATACATCCTAAAAATGAAAGATTTAACTGGTTTTTGAAGAATGACTTAATATACATGTGAAGATTTGTGTTTTTTTCATGTACATGAAAGATTATATGAGAACATCTATTCCACCGTAGAAAGAGGAGATAAGTATTTTCCAGAAGAATGGTTTTTAAAATGGAGATTTGTGAACTTTCATAGATATAAATAGTTTTTTGGAAGAATGACTTAATATGGATATTTATGAGTCCTTTAATTTGAAAGGGAATTATGGAATTTGATTATATGACCACTGCGTAAGAGGAGAGAAGTATTTTACTTCTAAGGAGATTAGTATTTTATTGCTGAGTAAATAAGATCAAATAACACCATCTGGGATGAGAATTTCACCTGAAGGATTTGGGACTATATCCATAAGGAGATAAGTATTTAATTGGAAGAATGACTTAATATGGAGATTTTTGAACTTTCTTGATACACAGTTCTATATTTATTTTCAGATTATTATCTAACTCTAACTCTAAACACAATTTTTTTTTTACCAAGAACACAATTTTTCTCTTTAATTGTTTTTAAGATTTTAGATAAGATTTTACAAATTGTTTAAATCATGTATGCTTAATGTGGAGAGTAACTATCTTAAATATGTTTAACTATGGTTGGGTATGTTATTATTTTTCATTTTTTATTAAATATTTAGTTAAAGTATATATGCTAATATACGTTATTTGTTTTTTATTGTTACAGATGTCTAAATTATATTTGGTGGGAAAGAGTATGTTAGAGGATGAAAATTAACTCTTTTAGTATGTATGTCAATTTTGTTTTAATCACAATTTTTGAATTATGTTTTATTTCCCATATTTGAATTGTAAATTTTTAATTTTTGAATTCTGTTTTTTTTTGTAGGTTTGAATTACAGATATGAAGTGATGTATCTTAAAGCGATGGCTTAGAGTCCAGAATTTTGGAGTTAAATGTCTTAGTTTTTGTTATCATTCTAAACTGGATGTGGAACCTATGTATTTGATAGTGTAACTATTCATACTTTGATTTTATATATATATATATATATATATTTGATATTTTTGGAATTCAGAATATCAATTTATTATCTCATATTTGATTTCTCAAAAGGTTAATTTATGTTTTATGATATTGGTTTATATTGTTTTATAGGATTTGTTCAATGAGAGTTCAACTATGAATCTTATAAGACTTTATTCTTATTTTAGTAATATTGGTTTTCTTCTTTAAGTTAGCTATAACATGTATACGGTTTTCATATTCTAACTTTTGTCTTTATAAGCCATTAATTTTTTGTTTTCTCCATTTCTTCATTGCACCACTATTTATGTTCCATAAATGGTAGACTTGTGACATTTCCATTTCACCAATAGAGATCTCTATGAAATTAAAATGATGAGATTCTCTATCTTTACTATGTCAATGTTGAAATAAAATCTCTTTGTTATTAATCTATTAAACACCATTACTAATGTAAAAATAGTTTTTTGGGGTTCGGTTCAAGACTTGGCTTGGTAGATTGTGGTGGTCTGACCAATGCTCAAAGGTGTTTGCACTAAGTTGATGGAAAAAAAGTAGAAAAGTTGTTAGTTTTGAACTAATGTTTTGTATATTCTCCTTTTTACAATGCATTAAATTAAGCATCAAACTCTTAAATATTTTTCTACTATGTATTAATTTGAATGCTTCATTTTATGTTCGTTCTATACTGTTAAAAAAAACATGATGAAATTCAACATATTTCATTGTGGACTGTTCTTGGGCCTATGGGGACTGATAAAATTCAATATATTCCATTGTGGAATAATAAAATTCAACATAAAGATGAACTATTGGGCCTATCCTACTATGTATTAATTTAAATGCTTCCTTTTATGTTCATTGTGGAATTTTCAAAAACACATGATAAAATTCAATATATTTCATTGTGGACTGATAACATTCAACATAAAGATGAACTCTTGGGCCTATCCTACTATGTATTAATTTAAATGCTTCTTTTTATGTTCATTGTTGACTATTCAAAAACACATGATAAAATTCAACATATTTCATTATGGATTGTTTTTGTGCCTGTGGGGATTGATAAAATTTAAGATATTTCATTGTGGACTGATAATATTCAACATAAAGCTGAACTCTTGGGCCCATGGGGATTATTATTACACCTTTCCTACTTTTCCATAAAAAAATTGATGGTTTCAAGAGATTCGAAGGTCACTATCATCTGGATAAATTCCAAATCCAACCTGAACCTGATATCTATGAACAATTGGAAAGACAAGATCAGAAGCTTAAATAATAGATTTGAATCTATCAAATTTATGCAGGTACATAGACAGTTCAACAAAGTAACATACACGATCATAAGCTTAAATAATAGATTTGAATCTATCAAATTTATGCACGTACATAGATAGTTCAATATAGTAGAAGACAACCTCTCTAAAAGGAACTCAATGGAAATTTTGTCTGGCTCTTTTATGAAGAAATTGTTGATGGAATTGTTGTATGTACATAAAAGTTTTACATTTTCTAGCCTAGATCTTTATAGATGTCCCTTTTTTGAATAATTTTGTATATGACACTAGATGACTTTTTATAAATTTACTATACATTGTAAAAATGTGGAAGGAAGGAAATACTATAGTTCTTTTTTTATCATCACTTTCTAGATCCATATGTAACAAATATTTTCATTTGATTCTAATAGAATAATAGTGAAACTATTCTTTTCGCGTGAAAAGAAAAGAAAGAACTAAGAAAATTAGTCTAATAATAGGTTAGAAGACATAGAAATAAAGAATCAGTTGAACAAATGGAAGAATGAATAAAAACACTATAAATATTACAAGGTAAGAGAGACACACACAAGGGGCTCTACGCACACTTGAATTTGAACCTAGGACATTTACATGGTCTTTATCACTTCGATATTTTCAGAGAGACATGGTCTCACATTTACATCAAAATCTCAATTTACATCAACATCTCAATGAAATGTTTTAATGGTCTTTGAATTCACCTTCTTTCTCATATGAACAACTATGAGGAAACTACAAAGATGATAACAATAGCTAAGAAAAGCACAAGAAAAGATAGGAGAGATATTGAGATCATTCATGTAATATTTTGTCTTGTCTTGATTTTACTTGCACTAGATGTTTATTTATATAAAATATTGGATGAAATAATTTCAATATACTATTTTCTTGATTTAAAAAAAAAAATTCATCAAATTTTATAGTTTCTTATGAAATTTCACAATGAAATATTCAAGAAAATGTGAAATAAAAATTAAATTTTATAGCTCGTTGAATTTTATAGTTTCTTATGAAATTTCACAATGAAATATTCAAGAAAATGTGAAATAAAAATTATAGTTTCTCACTTATAATTTAAATTTTGTTTGATTTGAAAATATTGTTGAAAATAGTAAAATCAAGTCATAAAATTTAACATAAGTCCAACAATGAAAATAGTCAAAACAAATCATCAAATTTAATATAAGTAAATGATCTTCATTAAAATTTATATTGATATTAAAATATATCATAATTTAAAGTTTTTCTAAGCCATCAATAGTTCCTTATAATGACATGGAAATGGGTCCTAGTTTTGATATGAAGTTATCCTCTTCATATGAAAAAACATTGAACAATCAAATTGCAGATAAGGAATGCATTTATCCTATATCTAGTAAATTGGTTACATGCATTAAAGGATTTGTGTATATGATTTGGATAATTTGTAGGATTAAAGTATAATGATTCAAAGTATAGGTCAATTTAGGTTCCCTAGATACAATCTATAGGTTCTTCCCTGAAATTGTAAATAATGTTTGGTAAACTTTATAATTCATGGGAAATACAACTCTTCTTAATTGAATGGACCATGAAAGTAAACTAAACTGGAAATGATTCTAAAATCCTAAATATTCATAAATACATGTACTTTCAATGCAAAATAAAAAATTATAGAATGTACATGTGTCACTTGTTTAAAAAAATTGTAATGGTATTCCATCTTCAATTATTCATTCATGATCGACTTTGGACATTTTCCATTTTCTAACTTTTTTTTTTATTGAGATTCTATTAACTTTATGTGCGCTGCACATACCAAATAAATATATTGACAACTTGTGACATCTTACTGGTAGTCTTGAAAGTGAACATGAGTATCGGTTTGATGGGTTTCCAAGTATAGGTCAATTTAGGTTCTCTAGATACAATCTATAGGTTCTTCCCTGAAATTGTAAATAATGTTTGGTAAACTTTATAATTCATGGGAAATACAACTTTTCTTAATTGAATGGACCATGAAAGTAAACTAAACTGGAAATGATTCTAAAATCCTAAATATTCATAAATACATGTACTTTCAATGCAAAATAAAAAATTATAGAATGTACATGTGTCACTTGTTTAAAAAAATCATAATGGTATTCCATCTTCAATTATTCGTTCATGATCGACTTTGGACATTTTCCATTTTCTAACTTTTTTTTTTTATTGAACTTATACTAACTTTATGTGCGCTGCACATACCAAATGAATATATTGACAACTTGTGACATCTTACTGGTAGTCTTGAAAGTGAACATGAGTATCGGTTTGATGGGTTTCTTGAAAAAAACATCCTTTCAATACAAAGGATCCTCTTTCATATATGAAACCATTATCATCAAAATCTTCTAATAGCCTCATCTTTTGTTTTGTGCATCGTATCAAATCGTATTTCATGTTTCCAGTGTTGTCTAAATGTGAAACCATGGCAAAGACATCTCCTGCAAATAATTGGATATATTGGACAACAAATAGTTTGTGTTAGATTATCACACAAGTACATATACAAGTTATTTGAAAAAATTAAACATAAAAATTACCTTCTCTAATAAGATCGAAAACTCTATTGCCATCAACTAAGACTATAGTTTAATTTGATTCCATCTCCTCTGAGCTTGCAAGTGGCATTTTCCACTTTATATCAAATTCGGTATGTCTCCAAGCTTTAATATTTTCTGCATTTTTTTTTTTTCTCAAATATCTATTGATTATGTGTCCTCTATGCAAAATGAACAAAAACAACACTCATTTCTTCTATCAAATGAAAACACATTTTGATAACGTTTTGTTTTAACTGAATATATTTTTTGTGTCCCATGTATTGTACTGGCGTCATATGGGACTGATCTATTTACATGTTGGATTCCAACATACCCAAAAAATCTACACAAGACAAGAACTTGTTAACTTTAAATCTCTCAAGAAAATGATTGAAGATTGAATATAAATTTGAACACGTTCAAATAAAAATATCTTGTGTACATGTGTAACATGTATATATAGACACATCTGCGCACATCCTTTAACAGATTATATTCATGGCTTAGCACCATTTTTCACCATTCAACAACTTGTTCAGCGGATTCAAATCGATCAGCATGAGGATTCATCGGATACCTTTGAAATTCTTGTTTTACACATGTCCTTGCACCATCGTGCTCTCCTTTTCCATGACCAGTCTCAAAAAAATTCCAACAATGTGTAATGTTTGATTTTTTATGAAGGCGATATAACCAATAGAATGATCGTGAATATTTGAAATGGCCTATACACCCATATGACCATATTGATGTCGATCGAATCTGATTTCGCGTTCTTTTGAATCATAAAATTTATCAAAACAATGTTGTTCATAATGTGTGTCGTGTGCTCAATCATCACTTATATAAAAGTGATATTCTTTAGTAACATGTTGATTGTCATTGGTGTTTTCTATGTTATCAAGACTCTGTTGATCATGTCTATATAGAATGTGGACAAATATTGTGACTTGATCAGAATGATAATATTCACTCTGTATTTCTTTTTGTGCAGCGAATGTGTAATTCTTTGTAAAATTAACTATAGACAAAATTTTCCCCGGTGGAAACACTTCACGAGATTGTTTGAATTGTAGGTCTTTCCATATAGCTCTATGTGAATGCTTGGTGTATTTATAAATTTATTCCTTAAACTTCTTCAAAGAATCTATCACACAGATTTTATCTACTCTCAAATCAATCCTTTTAGAAATAACATTTGAAGAATGTGGAGTCGTGTTATTGATATATTCATAACTCTTCCAATTGACTGTTATATTAGAAAACGATTGATCATTCATATAAATATGATACTTTGAGTGAAACAAACTTAGATTTCTACAACAATCACATTTCTTTCCACCAACATATTTGTTTTTGTAAAATAAATCATCACCTTCTCTTTCATATAGAATTCTAGATATAAAAGCATGGAATGTGGAAGGAGGAGGTGAACTTGGCCATAACATTTTACCAAAATAAAAAAAAAAGTGTCGTAATACAACTCAAATTCCACATGATAATGACAACAACAAGTGTTACAAATAGTGATGGGTCTAACAAACCATGGTTTTTGTTGCACAAATGTATTGATGAAAATTTTAACTTCTTTGTGCTCTTCTTTGAACTTATTGAACAATTTTATTTGTGTCATTGACAATACATGTTTTTGATGTTCTTCGTATTGTTTTCTTTCTATTCTTTGTCGCAACACATCCCTTGTATGTGGTGAAACACAAGATTCTTCCAACCAACAATTACATGCCAATTCTTTAACATTTTCTGCAAGTCTATCTTTGCAAGGTTGTCTAGAAATCAATGTCCAACAATCCAGTTCATCACTTGCATATATTTACAATCGAAATTTTCTATGTTTGTGCAATTTTTTTCTTGACGTTCCCATCATTTTTTCCATGTGTCGTGTCAAATGATATTTTATATTACTAGATGAAACAATTGTTGTTTGTATCGCTCTACGTGCAACATTGACATCTTTTTTTTGATATTTTCCAAAAGCTTTTAATACACTAGTTATATTGTCAAAGACATTATGTTTCACCTTTGTATCTTTTGTCGACTTTTGAATACCCAATAATAATGTAGCTTCTTTTAACTTTCTTGACTTTATTAGATAGAGTGAAAGTTGAGCTTGTACTGTTACTAATTCATTTTTGAAAAAAGTATTATACATATTTTTAGTTCGATATCTTATATAATGCTTTTTTTTTTCTTCCCAAATTTGTCAGTATCAACATTTTCTAATATTTCATCATCAATGTTGATAGATTCTTCTACATATTTCAATTTAAAGTTTCTATTAAAAAAACAAACCCGAACATAAATTCACTAAACTATATATACAAGTGTTCATATTTTATTATCTAAATTTATGTACATACCTATAGGTGATTCGACTTCTGCTTCAGTTTTGGTTTCAACATCTTCTTCTTCAATTTTGGTTTCAAGGTCTTCTTCGATATTATGAGACAAATCTATTTATGTTTTTTGAAAAACATCAAATTGTAATTACAATCAATTATATTAAACAATATTTTAAATATGAATTCTATACTTTTAATAAAGACAATATGTGCATGCATACCTGGTTGGATTGAAAATCTCTATTTACATTAGCATCATTTCTTTCTCCAATATTTACACGTTCTCGTTTCTTTCTCCAATAATGCTCTTTCCTTTGTTCGTTATAGTGAGTATAATCTCGAGTGCGATCAAATTTTCTATTGCGCAAACTTTTGTTTCCCATAACTTTTATAGTTATCTATAAAAGATATGTTGAACAAAAACTTCACCTTGAAAAAATGCTCAACATTTATCCTTCAACATATAAATTGTTATTCCAGTAAAAACTTGACCAAACATCAATTACCTTATTCAACAAAAACCAAAAAGATGATTCGAAAATTTGTTTAGGTGCTCTAGAAAACCATCAAAAAAGAGATGAATTGTGTTAAATGTGTTCGGCCGAAAGCGTATTTATATGATTTGACGTGAAATTAAATGATACAATGTGTCTTTTAATTTTTTCTGATCGATGGAATTCTCTCAACCATCTTTTGATCAAAACATGTTTTTTTCGGCCGAAAGCCTTAGAAACCATTTAGTTTTGACGGTTTCCATTAGAATTTAGTCTTTCGGCCAAAAGAATATTGTTTTGGTGGAAAGATTCTTTTGGCTGAAAACTAAATATTGGGACTGTATATAGAAACCAAAGAATTCCCCCAAGCTTACCTGCACTTTGGAGGTTGTGGACTCCTGCAAATACTCAAAATTTGGTTTCGAAAATGACACCAACATTTGCAAAATTGAGTCGACTTTTAATTCCTATAATTTGTTTTCATTTTCATTATTTTTATCTATTTTTTTTATTTTTTATTTTTTTAAATCACTTCATAATATTTTCACCAGACAATATGATTCAGTGGATTGAAATATCCATATATTTAAAAATACACAGTGAAAAATTTATATTCATAATCCTTAAACTGTTCTTTTCAAAAAGGTATTTTTAGATTTTACTTTTAAGTAAAAATTAAGATAGATACAAGGTGGAGGAAAACACGCGTTTAAAATATGCAATGTTTTCAGCATGGTCAACTTCAAAATATTCTAGAAATTATAATATTCATCTGTTATATTCAAAATTATAGTCATAATAAAATAGAGTCTCTATAGATTGTTGCAGTATATTCTGTTTGTTAAAAATGTAAGTTTAATAATAGATACATTGTTGCAGGAAAAAATAACTCATTATCATTCCTTTCATGTTTAAGGAAAATACTGTTAAACAATTGTTAAATTGACATATCAAATCTTAATAAAACAAAATCGAAAAATAGTCATTGGAAAGCTAACAAAATTCTTCACAAGTTTTGTTTTTTACTATAAAGTGAAATTCTAAATAAAAAAATACTTTTGTATGTTGGAAGTTGAAGAAATTGTGAAAATATAGATTTTTTTTTCATAAAACAAGCAAAATAGACACTCGTCTTCGTGATTTCACTCGTAAGTTGATTGTATGAAATTAAAGACTTGGAAAAAAATTGAAATTAAAATATGTAAGTGAAGAAAATGGAAAATAAATAAAACATTAAAATGGTTAAAGATAAAATTTTAAGATAAAAAATATAAAAGATATTGTTAAGAAATAAAATCAAAATATATTTATATTAATTTTCTAAAATTTAAGAATAAATTAATTAAAAAAATGAAATTTATGAAAAATAAAACGGTAATGAAGTTTAACAATAGGATTTTTACATACCTGGAATCAAACATAATGGATATGCTTAAATAATTTGAATAACACTCTCAAAGTTGTCAAATTCACAAATGTGTGCATGTTGAAATTCTAACCTTCTTCCACCATAGATATTTATGATATTGTAATGTCCCTACAGTGTTCCTTATGAATCTTGCGATCGTGCACGTCTTGAGGGTGTGTGATACTACAATGTTTCTCACTTGGATGCTGGAAACACCAATGATACTTTGTCCAGACTACACCTCTTCAACTATATTATATACATTCTCTATTCTAGGCTACTGACAAGTCATGCTCCTACTCTAGTACAACTCTTGTATACTTAGACATTTGTTAACATATTAATACTTAGTAATATATAAGAATACATCTATGAGTATGAGAATCCAAGAGAACAACAATGGAGCAAATGAAAGACAAACACAAAAATAGTGTGGATGACATGAACTAATCTGAATTGGATAATTATATTAATTTTCATCTATCTCGATGATTTTAGAGTCGAAAATATTACAGGAATCAACTTGCAGGGTCATTTTAGTGGCAGGTCCTAGTTTGAAAAATTGGGGTCTGAAACCTTCCAGAGCCATTTCGAGGCCTTAAATGACATTTTTGGGGGTTATGGGGTCTGTAACTTACGTCCAACCTCTTGATGGTGTTCTACAATTTGAGACCTTCTCGGTAGTGAAAATCGTTTGTCAATGCCTTCCACAATTTGTCCTACTGTGTTGACCACCATGGTATGAGAGGATGCCATGTCAACACTCATTACTCGTGTATATGGGGCTAGCAACATATGTAATTTCAATAATATTCTATAAGGTCCAAAACCTTATCACAATTAAGGGTTGAGGAAGTCAAAAACCTACCCCTAGATGGTTATTGGGATATGTTAAATATCGAGCTACTAGGAGAAGAAGGGGGTTCTATTCTTTTGCATTGTATCTAGTTCCATAAATGAGAAAAACATCTAAGAGTAGTATTTTGTGAGCATAACAAGGGAGGAGAGGTTATGTAGCATCCATACATGCCAAAATTAAAACACAACTCCATAGAGAGTGTCTCTTTCTTTTTACTTGCACCATTTCTATAATAGAGAAAAGAGAGTAGAGCAACCTCATCTTCTAGCTAGGTTTTCTCACGTATTTGGTTTCCCACATCATATCTTGTGTTTATTTATGGATGGTTTCATTGTATTTTACTATTCTTTATTTTCTTTATTTTATCTATTTCATGCATAAGAAGAAAATTAATAACTAAATATTAGGGAGATCTAAAGGAGAAATAACACCAATAGTAAAGATTTCAGTTTATTTATTAGATCTTTTGTGATGAAATGTTCCAATGGAATATCCATGGAAGTTTACAGATCATATTGGGATCAAAGCAGGTTTGTCTTTTGCGTTTCTGTGGGAAGTTTTAGGACCCAATAATCAACTTAAAGAAAAGTGTCAGAAACCCTAGCCATGGTGGACGAGTTTGTTCAGAATAACCCTAGAGATCCAGCAAAAGAAATATTTGATTGTTTGGAAGAAAAATTTTTCGACATGAGTCACAATATGAACCTCCTCATGGTGTCTCTAGAAATAAATCTTGGATTTTTTGGATTTGATGGAGGCTCTAACTCAGAGATTGGATTGGAGGGGAATTCAACAGATTGGGAAGACTTAGGAAAGGAGTCGCAGAAAGAATCCAAGAAAGAGAAGTTGAGATAGAGTGTCATTAACCCTTCGCAATCCCTATTCAAGATGGAAGAAAAAGTGGCCATAAAGCCACACCAAGGTGGGATTGATGTATTAAAACCAAATTATTGGTTGCAACAACTATAAGTTTATTTTAGCACTCATCATATAGATGAAGAGAAGAAGATTTCATTTGTTAGATTGAAGTTAGAGGGCCATGGTTTAACCTGGTGGGAAATCCATACAGAAACACATAGGCTAGAGGTTGATCCACCAGTAACCAGGTGGGAGGATTTCAAAACCCTCATCAAGTACTAATTATTCCCTATCGCGTATGTAGAGGACCAATGGATTCAATGGAAGTACTTCAGATAAGGATAGGGGTAGAGTGTACAAGAGTACAAAACTGAGTTCAAAAAGATGGCCTTCATGTTGGGTATCTCTCCCAAGAACATAAATGTACTCCTCAATTATATGGGGGGTTTACACAGTCATATATGAAATAAGGTCATGCTCTTCAAGCAAAGGATAATGGATGAGACACATGTATCGAAACAATACCTCAAAAAAATAGGCCAAAAGAAGGGGAAACCAAGTGGTTAGAAAAATAAAGAGAACCATGAAGCTTCCAAGGAGGGGAAAAAGAAGTGGAAAGGGGGAAAAGATAAGAAGAAAAAAACCATTGCGCATAAGAGAAAATATCCCAACAACCATTGCAATCATTGTGACATTGATGGAAATACCAAGGAAAAATGTTGGAAACTACATCCAGAGCTAACTTGAAGAACCACAGGAAGGATGGAAATAAAAAGAACCTTCTAGCCACATATTTGAGCAAACAGGTTGAAACTAGCTCAGATGTGGGTGAAAAATATTTCTGCACATATTTGCATAAGGAAGTGAATCTGAGTAGCCTTCAACACCATGAAGAGAAGGAGATAACCAAGCTCTTCCACATCAAGATTCATGTCAAGAAGACCAAGATAGTTGTTTTGTTTGACCCCGGTTCATAGGATAATCTCATAGCATTGGTTCTAGTCGACAATATTGGATTGGAGGTTCATCATCATCCTATCCCAATCCATTGGGTTGGGTAAACAAGGATGCATACATAAAGGTAATGAAACAATGTAAGATTAAATTTGGTGTAACTGTTGATTTTATGGATGAAGTGGAATTGGACATAGTATCCCTTGATGTATGTGGAGTAGTAAATGGAATCCCTTACATTTATACAAGGGATGTAATCTTCATGTAGAGAGCCAACCAATATTGATTTATCAAGGTTGTGAAGTCCTATATCATTAATTCACATAAAGGAAATTCAAAGATCTCACTTGTAAGCGAAAGCCAAGCCAATGAGTTTATTATTTCTAGTAAGAAATATGTTTTTCTTTTATTAAGAGAAAATTATTTTGAGGATGAGTCAATGAGAGTGAAGGTATCCCTGGAGGTGTGTACTGAATAGGAAAAAAAATATTTGGAGTATTTTCTACAACAATATATAGGAGTGTTACCACCCAAGAGGGATGTGGAGCATGAAATACATTTATTTCTAGACTCTCCATTGTCGAATATTGGGTTGCATAGGCAATCCGTTCTATAAAAGAATCAAGTCAATATGCAATTTTAACAATTGTTGGAGTAGAGTGTGATTCGACCAATAAAATCACCTTGTGGGTCATTTATCATAATTGTATCGAAGAAGGATCAGAATTGGAGAATGTGTATGGATTACAGGGCATTGAAAAATATTACACTAAAGAATCGGCATTCTCTATCGAGGATCGATGATATGTTCGACCAGCTGCATCATGACAAGTACTTCACTGAGTTGGATTTGAAATTAGGATATCAATAGGTACGAGTGAAAGAAGAATATACATGGAATACCACCTTCAAGACAAGGAAAGGTTTGTATGAGTGGTTGGTTATTCCATTCAATTTATGCAATGCACCAGCTACATTTATCAGAGTAATGAACGATGTTTTACATTGTTATCTAGATTCCTTTGTTATTATTTATTCGGATGATATATTCGTTTATAGGGCTACTTGGGAGGACCACATATTACATCTTATGCAGGTGTTACAGACTATGAGGAAACACCAACTACTGGCCAATCTCAAGAAATGTTAGTTTTCCTAGTAGTCTTTGGTTTATTTGGGGTATGTTATTTGTGCAGGGGAGCTCAAGATAGATCCCGCAAATATGGAGATCATCATGAAATGTCTAGTCCCTACAAATTTCATTGGAGTTAGAAGTTTTTTGGGGTAGCACAATACTTGAAAATTTTCATAGCTTCATTTTCAGTGGTAGTTGCACCACCCCATGCCATAACAGCTAGTGGTAAGAGTTTCCAATGGGGGGAGAATTAGCATAATGCATTTGATGACCTGAAAAGAAATATCAGTCAAGCACCAATACTTTCACTACCAAACTTACATAATCCATTAAAACTAGAGACATGCAAGTGTGTGTTCCATGGGAGTAGTACCGATGCAGGGGGGAAGGCCTGCATGCTATCATTCTGAAGTATTTCACGGGGAGGTTCTAAACTATTAAAATATTGTGTAACTCCAAAGAATATTCTTATCCCCTTTGTGGATAAATTAAAAGATAATATATATATATATATATATATATTGACAAGTCGACCCTATTGTGCCTAGACAAATCAAAAGTAAGTTAGAAATATAAAGTGGACAGGTTGGCGCTAACCTAATTATTGGGGAGAGGCACAACTTGTATTTATAAGAGGCCTAGAACCTCATTTGTACACACACCAATCAAGCTCTCTCTATTGAGAGTGACACAGCTACAAGGAAGAGTATCTCAGTAAAGGTGAAGGTTATCTTGGTGAAGGCCTATCTTGGTATAAGTGGTGTGCTACTCTGTTCTAGTTAGGGTTTCTGGTGGATCTGTTTGGTGAGATCTCTCTTGTGAGAGACACTGTACTTGGTTATTGAATATATATTAAAGAAGTTTTGTTGGGTTTTTTTCCCTTGAGGGTTTCCCGGGATAAATGCTTGTGTACTCTGTGATTGTTTTTCTTTAGTAAGATCTTTATTATGTTGTTGTTATAATGAAGATTAATAATAACAGATTAAGAAAGAATCTTTAACATGATATCAGAGCAGGCCTGAAAGAGCATTGTCACAGATTCAATCTTCAGTTTTTTTGGAATGCCAACGAGATACTGGTTCCATCAATGTCGAAGATCTGTGAGATTGGATAGAGGGCGCATGGAATGCCCACACTGTGATGGGGAATTTGTAGAGGAAATTGATGGGGGGTTTGAAGATCGACTCCACCCTCCAATATGGATGGCAATGGGGGTTGGGGTGATGAGATATTTGTTGCATTTGATGAGAACTTCGACATGGAGGCGGGGATGGGCATGAGATTTGATCGCGGGATGATGATGCCACCCAGGGCACCCACGCAGCGAAGGCATGGACATCATCATCATCATCACATGCATATGGTGGAAGCCGTGCATGCCTTGATGAGCCATCTGCACAGGTCTTGTGATGCGGAGTCTCCCGTGAGAGGATACATCAGTTCCACGAGTGGATCCTGCAACCCCTGAAGCCCTCTTCTGATCACATGCTTTTGCTGTGCAGACCTATGGATGGAGGCATTGAACTCTTCATCTCGCAGAACCGTAGGTATACGTTGGATGAGATTTTGGAGAAGCTGAGTCAGCAGTTTCCTGACGGTGGCAGGTGCGGGCCTCTCCCTGCGTCCAAGAGTGTCGTTGACGCGATTCTGACGGTAAGGATCGCGGAGAAGCATATGTGTATTGAGTCACACTGTGTTATCTGTACCGATGAGTTTGAAATCGGGGGGGGGAGGTGAGAGAGATTCTGAGTAAACACATCCACCACGCCGACTGCATTCTTCCGTGGCTAGCTCAACACAATTTGTGCCCAGTTTGTCAACATGAGATGCCGACTGATGACGAGGTTTTCCAATTTTCTAGATGCATAGTAAAGAATATAATAGATCTGAGGAAAACCAAAAGCACTAAGGCATAACATATTTTTCAGGTTTGTCTTTCAATCTTGAAGCATAGTTTATAACATACAAAGCTTTACAATCAATAGTGTGTCTATCGGTATTATATATTAAGTTTCAACAATGGAGGTGTCTGAAAGACTTGGTGCTAAGCGATGGATTCCACCCGAAGACAATCCCGAAGTCATGAGTCATTTTGTGTGGGGCCTTGGTATACCTAAACAAGATCTTGAGTCATTTTGTGTGGGGCCTTGGTATACCTAAACAAGATCTTGAGTTCAATGATGTTTACAGTTACGATGAGGAGTTATTGGATATGGTGTCGAAACCGGTGTTAATTGTAATCTTCCTTTATCCACTCAATGATACGCGTTTTTCATATTTATTAAGGAAGTATCAAAGAAGAGGATAAAGAAATAGAAAAAGTATTTATTTCAGTTATAATCACTCATGAGAGTGACAAAAGTATGTGTTCAGCTATGATAGTAAGGGAAAATTTGGTAATTTCATAGATAGAGTGAAAAAGAGTTTAAAAGTCTTATTCATGAATGGTTGAACAAGTTTTACTTAATAAAAGATGTTACTACTCTGATAGAAATCATGATACAGTTTTATTTGATTATTGCTTATTGTTACCTACTGATTGGCTAAACGACATATCTCATAAAGCATACTCTAAGTAAGTTTACAGGTCTCAGAAGAAAGAAATTATGCCTTGACTTGCAGAAGTTAGACATCATGAGAAGGAATTATGATATGGTGATAGACAGTAAAGACCAGACAATGTTCAATATTTATGTAGGAGGAGGAGGCTCCTAAAGATGCAGAACATAAATGTTCAATATGAAGAGAAAGATGGATACTCAGAGATAGTTGATGAGATGTAGGTAACTGTAGGTTGTTCTAGTACCATTCTCATAGATGCAGAGGGAGTAGGTTGATCTAGTATGAAGACAGAACGAAAGAAATGTTCAAACTCAAGAAGGCATCCAGGATATTACAGAATATAACTTCAAGGATGATGATTATCAGATGTTACACAGTTAAAGAAACTCTTAGTTTGGTGCAAGAGAGAGCAAATACTCTCCTCCGGCCAAGGATTGAGTAGCCTGGAACACAAACCTTGACCATGTGAAATGGTTAGTTGGCTCTTGAGGTTTGTGTTGTGATCCCGCGTGGATCATGGAAAGGGAGTCTAGTCTTGCCCAGGATAGCATATTAGTTTCTCTATTTCATGTGGGATGACTAGGAGTGAAGCTATGGTAGTATTCCTCCCCAGTGGATGGGTGAGATAGAAGACTACAAGAGAAGGGAGAACATAAAAGGAATGGAAAAACTCATAGAATATCTTTTGTGTGAAGATAAGACATCTTCTGTGTGAAGATAAGATATATTCTGTGTGAAGATAAGAAAGAAGTATCTTCTACATGAACACGAAAGAAAGAAAGAGTATCTTTTGTGTGAAGATAAAGAGAACAAAACTTCTTTAATATGGATTCATGGAGAACCAGTCAATGATCGTGATGCCAGATGACCAATTGAATTATATTGATGCATGTTGTTACCCAGTTGATGATGTTACGCAGTTGATGTTGTTGTCCAGTTGATGATCATTACCTAGTTGATGATATTTCCCAAATGACATTGTTCAGTTGATGATGACATTCAGTGACTTGTCAAAAGATAAAGAATATCCTTCCTGTTAAGAGGGAGTGTTAAAATATTGTGTAAATGCAAAGAATATTCTTATCCCCTTTGTGGATAAAGTAAAAGATAATATATATATATATATATATATATATATATA
>JZKD02S1640226.1:46252-66494 GCA_000966675.3 Picea glauca | reverse complement strand
AACAAATCCCTTATATAGTAAAGGATATGAATCCTTTTCTCCTCCCTTCCACCCTCACTTTGTAAGTACCATTAGTTCCTCTTTCTTGGACTTTGCTTCTGCTTTGATCTTCTGATATAGACTACAGAGACAGCTCTTCTTCATTGTTCTGTATTGCTTATATATTCTTCCAACTAGTGTGAGAGTTGAAGAATTGTGTCCCTTTGTTTGGACCATTTCACCTCTTCATTTAAGTTGGCAATAATAACATTTGTTTTTCTTCCGTTATTATTCATACATTATCATGAAATATTTTTTATTTAGTGAGAGGGATTTTCATAAATCAATCACAGAAATGGATCAATCTTCTTTTAACTCGATCCCATTCCTCTACATTTCATTCTCAAATTAAGTTGATTAGATATTATCTTTTTAATGGATTGCAAGTATTAGATTACTTAATATAAATTAGGACAAAGTTTGGATCCTTATTTGGTTCAACATTCCTTCTTGTTTGAGATCAAATTCTTATTCTATGTGTTGAATTTCCCATAGAAACACTTTGGGACCTCTATTCCATACGACCAAAGGCTATGGCTAAGAGTTAAGTCAAACAAGTGATTAATAACTTATCAATATTGATGGTCATGTTTTATTTGCATGTTGAGATGGACGGTTCTCATTCACTTCAGAATTTTGGCCTTCGACACTTTGGGACTCGTCCCTTTGCAGTATTTGTAATTCTTCCTATTAGCACTTCATAAATCTGTTCAGCTGATAAACAAATGACGAATGTAACTTTTTCATCCAACTTTGAGACCTGAAACTAACCTTTTCGATCTGGAGAGGGATCTCTCGTAAATGGCACGGTCTCCGTGCAGGATATGAATTTGAAAACAATGGCTAGATTTAACACCTATAATATGATGGGTTCTAGTTATATTGGTGCGGGAAAGTAAGACTTGGGCTATGGAGATGGTCTGAGGAAGAGACGGGAAAAATGACTCAGTGACTGAACTCGAGAGGATAAGGATAGGCAAGCAACAAACTTCAGTTTAAAACCATATTGTGTGGCGGGAGAAATTACAGGAAGTAACTCAGGAGCGTCGTTGTGGACGAATTCAAAGTTAGCTTTAGAGGAAAACATTTTGTCTAAGTGGCGCGAACAAGGGGAGTTGTACAATGAATCTGTGGGTTCGATAATTCATTCTGAAATAGACAAAAAGAGTTTTGAAATAAAGATAACATGAAATCACCTATGAAAAGAAATAAGCACAATACATCCAACTGTTACAACTAGAATCTTATCGTCAAGCTACAGGACCTCTGCATTAATTCCAGTCAAAACTCGGATTACATACAATAGTTGTTGTCTACCACATTTTCCAACCAACCTAGCTTACATAGAAAAGATGAAATATATAAACGAGGGCGTCGCTTGGGCTACCCTACTTCCTAACTGCCAACCCTTAAAACTAGGAAAACTGAGCAACATGCGTTTGACACTCTTCGCATAGTGCTTTCCAAAAATAGACAAAAATCATGCATGTTTACTTATGGCTGCTTGCAGGTTCGCCACGAATATATGATCGTCATTCAGGATTTGGTATGGATAAAATGTGTGATGTCGTGTCCCTTTGAGTAGGTGTCTCGACGAACAGGTGTCTATCAGGAGTTTGTTGTCTGTGATAACGACTTTGATTTTTGTGATGTGATCATTTGCTAGGGAACTGGGCACAGGAAAAAGTTGTTAGATCCTTGTGGTCGTTATCAAAATGGTAGTGTACTTAATAGAAACGTATCATTCAAAACTTCCAAGATTGGTCTTATCCTTTGTGAGTGTAGAGACGGGCACCATCTAGACTCGTTTTTCCTGTGCGCTGGTGAGGGCTACACAGGCTTCCTTCTCGGTCATTTCACATTCTCTGGAATATTTTGTATGCATTTATTCTGTTAGCTTTTGTGTTTCTCATAGCTATACAATGGTGTCTTGCGCCTCTCTGAGCTCCCTTTTCAAACATGCCACGTTCCCTTCGCGACCCTGTGTTTCTGACACTTTCATAGTCTTTGTCGGTAGTCGTCACCTTAATTCCATGTTTTCCTGATAGAGTTCGGTGATAGAAAGATTTTGTTTCTTCAGTTGTTGAGATGGCTCTTGCTCATTTTCTCCCATGATATCCTCTTTCCTTGTTCTTCTCTCGTCTTCATGGCTCGAGCCCCCAGCAAGTTCTAGTCAGATGGTGCATTTGAGTACCTCTTCAGTTACTGATCTGACGTGTAGCTCTTCTGCAACTCGAGCTTCCACGATCTCCTGGTTTTTTCTCAGCATGCCCCTCCTCTGACACATTTTTTGTTGGGAGAGGGAGATCCTACTATTTTACCTTCCTATGTGATTCCCTCCACCTCAAAATCTGCGCGATTTTATCTGGTCTTATTTGTAGGTAAGAGAATAGTTTGTTTCACGTCTTTGGGGATGTCTGTCGCAGGTGGGAACAAATCCTAGTATTTTTGGGACTCGGACCTTGTGGTTCTGCTGCTCCACATTCCTTTCCTTGTGCTATGAGAGGTCTCCATGGCATGACAAATGTATATTCTGCGTGCGGTATATACAACAAAAGCACAGGGGAAAAACTTTGAACAAACTGGACTGGCAAGGGAAAATGTAAACAGAGTTCGGGCTTGGTTCTGTGACCAGAGAGAGTGTCAAACGTCTGACATTTATAATGAATTCATCAATATAGGAAATCATTCTAAAGGACAGTAAATTCATGGTGACGAGATGTTCCAAGTCGAGTTACAGGTTTTTCATGGCAAGTCCTTGCTTGTAGGATACATGTGATAAGGTTTGTTAGGCATGCATGATATGAACGTCGCGGTTTTTCATTCCCTTAATAATTTTATATGAACTGATAATAATTTTTGTACTTGTTGATGTGATTTCCATTAACCACTTGACTCGACCTAAGCACGTAGAAACTGGTTTCCCAATGGGGCTCAACTCTCTTGGAAAAGCCATACCCGTACCACTTATACGAGTTTCAACTCTGACATCCCTTCCCGTTTTCAAGGGCCAACCCGCCACTTGTTGACTTCGACCTCACAGTGATATGTACATGACTTCACATGGTTGGATGCATGGGTTGAAACATGACCTAAAACTGACTCTTAAAACGGAAAGAAAAATGGTGGCGCTAACACTTCCAAAGAAAATTCCACCAAACTGATTATCAACACTTCCCTTCTTAATGATATTCATATTTCCAGGAGCTAGGACCATGGGCTTATGCATAAAGGATATCTCACTCTTCTAGTATTCGACTATTTGTGACTTCGGGACTTCATGTTACTCGAAATATGTAGTTCAATCCCTCTAAAGGTTTACCTGTCGAATAAGTCATAACACGATGATGACCGATTGTTGTCGGTTAACATTTTATTCTTACTCTATCCTTCCACTATGATTGATCTAACGATGATGAGAGAACCTAGAGGATATTAGATCAACGACCAACATTAGTTCATGACTTCGCCCTTTGGTGCTTCAGGTAGTTGTTGGTAGGGGAAATTGCATATACCCGAAGGACATAGTCACAGAGCGACGTAGCTTGTTGATTTTATTGTTGATGTGGCACTGGTTGAGTGGCTACCATGTGCCACCTATATTCATGAATTACGTATAACTAAAGTGCCATTTGTACTTTGACACTTTTCACCATCTGATTGCACCACATGTCCTTGCTAACATTATCTTGTTGATGTGGATCTCCTGACGTGTCATATGTATTTCTTCTTTGGATAATTACTCTATATAGAATGGTCAAGTTTTCACCTGTGTTCTTGATCCAATGGCCCTCATTCACTTTGGGACTTCGGGGCTCCGAACTTCAAGTGAACTTACATGTTTTAAACCATTTTTCACTAAAGTGGTCAGTGCCAAAGTTGACCACAATTGGATCCACCTATTCTCATCCAATGGTCACCATGCTTTGTCCAGATATGATGGCCCTCATTCAATTCGAAAATTTGGGGCTCTGGCCTTCGGGTGAACTTACATGTTTTAGACCCCTTTTCGCCAAAGTGGGAAGTGTCGGAGTTGACCGTCACCTTTCCTTTACTGTGATCTGACAGTTCCCATATTTCACTCCAGATCAATGGTTGATGACAGCTCATGGCTTTGGGTTTTTGGCCTTTTGGTAAACTTACCTTTTCTTCAATTCTTTTCACCAGAGTGTTTAGCATCTGAGTTGACTGTCTCCTTCCCTTTACTATGATCTGGCAGTTCCCATATTTCACTCCATATCAATGGTTTATGGTATTTCATTTAATCTGAGACTCTGGGATATATGTGGCTTACATTGTCCTTCAACTTAACTCGATCGAATGATCGAGAATTTATTTGAAGTCCCTCCTTGATCTAAAGGCTGGGATGACTTTGTGATTTTGTTCCTTTACCTTATCTCCAATGTCCCAAAACTTATGTTATCCTTCCACTTGGATTTGATCAGTGGTTCTAACTGATCTGATGGTTGCGATTACTTCCGAAATTTAAATGGACAACTAGATTTCCACGATTATTCACACAAGTTTCTTTTATGTAGGCTCTGGCTTCTACATGATCTGATGATCCAATATTTTTCTGAGAAGTATATCAATGAAAAAGATTCTTTCTGTATTCTTTTGGATTTTTATAGTGGGAATTTCAATCCCAATAGTGTTTCTGGAATGCACTCTCCCTTCTGAGCTTCGATTAATTTACTTCCTTTTGAGATTTGGGTTTATACTAGATTCTTTTGAACATTGTTGACATCAATGACAATATTGTACCAATGTGTCCAACATTATCCCCCTTTGACATTGATGGAAATTGATGGCAACCTTTTCTTTTTGAAATGTTTTTCTTTTTATTGTTTATCAATTTCCTCCCCCTTTGACAACAATGATAGAGGGGCTCTTTATTCACTCCCCCTATGGAAATTCTCCCCCTGACCATGTGCCCCTTTTATTCTGATACTATTTTTATGGTTTTTAATGAGGTTTTTGAATTACTCCCGATTTGTGTCGAAGATTTTTAAAACTACTACTGGGAAACAGTTTTGTGAATATATCTACAATTTGTTCTTTCGTGTCTACATACACTATTTTAACCACTTTTTGGGTAACATGATATTTTAGAAAATGGTATTTAATTGGGATTTTTTTGGTTTTAGAATGCATTACTATATTTTTAGAGATACTTATGGCACTAGTGTTATCCCAATTAATAGTGATGGGATTATCATATCTTATTTGTAAATCTTCTAACGTTTTCTTCATACAAAGAAAATGTGTACAGCAGGATGCAACAACAATGTATTGTGCCTTTGTTGTAGATAGTGATGTGTATGTTTGTTTCTTACTTATCCATGCTACCAGAAATTTTCCTAGAAAAAATTCTCCTCCACTAGCGCTTTTCCTATCATTTATACTACCGACCTAATCTGCATCAGTGTATGCAGTTAGATTGAATTATTTATCTTTTGGATACCATAATCCAATTTCTAAGGTTCCTTTAAGATATATGGATATTCTATTTACTCCTTTTAAGTGAGTTTCTTTAGGTGCATATTAAAATCTCCCCATGAGTCCTACAACCTGTAAGATGTCAGGTCTTGTTTTTGTTGAATAGAGAAAACTTCCAACCATTGATCTGTACATCATTTGGTCCAGTACTTTTGATGAGTCATATTCTAGGCTTGGCTTATATCCAATGACCATGGGAGTACTCAAAGGTTTACTGTCTTCCATTTGTAATTTATTTATCATTTCCTTGATATATTTGGCTTGGGAAATGAATATTCCATTTTCTGTTTGATTTACTTGTAAACCTAAGAACAAGGATAGTTCTCCCAACATAGACATTTCAAATTCTTCTTGCATTTTGGTTGCAAACTTTCTACTTAGTGTAGTAATATTACTTCCAAATATGATGTCATATACATATACCACCACAACAATCATGTGTTGATACTCAATTTTGATGTATAATTTGTTGTCAGTAATCCCTCTCTTATATCCTTGTTTTTGCAGGTACTAATCAAGCCTTGAGAACCATGCTCTAGGGGCTTGTTTAATAACATAACGGGATTTGTTTATCTTCCATAGATAGTCCTAATTTTATTTTAACATGAATCCTTATCGTTTCTCAACATAGACTTCTTCTTATAGTGTTCCATTAAGTAATGTTGATTGGACATCCATCTGATAGATTTTGACATTTCTGAAGCATGTGAATGCCAAGAACATTCTGATGGCCTCAAGTCTTGCTACTGGAGTGAAATTCTCTTCAAAATCAATACATTCTACTTCGGAGTATCCTTTGCAAACTAATATTGATTTGTTCTTTATAATCTCCCCATTTTCATTTAGTTTGTTCTTGAGTATCCACTTGGTTCCTACCACATTCTTTTCCATGGGTCTTGGAACTAGTTCCCAAGTCTAATTCTTCTCTATTTGGTCTAGTTCTTCATTCATTGTTTTTATCCAATCTTTACTTTTGCTAGATTATTTAAATTAACTAGGTTATATTAGGGATAGAATTGATTGTTCTGAGTGAAAAGAGAGTTTCCTTCTTGTTTCCACTCCTGCATTTTTATATCCAATAATCTGACTTCCAGGATGATTCTTTTGAACTCTTTTTGATGGAGCTTTTGGCAAGGGTGTTTCTTCATTAGTATATGGTTCAATTTCCTATGTTTCCTTATCATGATATTCTTGCTGATATTCTACATCATCATCTTCTTGTTGATATTTTACATCATCATCTTCTTGTTGAGAGTTTTTATCAATGTTTTGGGATATGATCTTGTTTAGATCATCCATCTTTGCATTGGCACTTTCCACTATCTTTAGTAGTCTAATATTAGAACATATGTATTCATTCTTATTAGATGAATACCCTAAAAATATTCCTTCATTAGATCTTGGATCAAACTTTCCTAACTTATCTTCATCGTTCTTAATGTAACATTTACATCCAAAAGTTCTAAAGTGTCTTATAGATGTTGGCCTCCCAAACCATAGTTCATAAGGGGTTTGATCATGGTTGGGTCTCAACTGAGCTCTATTAAGTATGTGTATTATTGTCTAGATTGCATCTCTCTAGAAATTGTCTGGAATCTTGGCTTCATTTAGCATGGTTCTTGTAGCTTCTTGAACTGTTATGTTTTTCCTTTCTACCACTCCATTCACTTGAGAAGTCTTGAGAGATGAAAATTGTCTTTTGATACCATGATTTTCACAAAATTGAATGAACTCTTTAGAGGTTAATTCTCCTCCATTGTATGATCTCAAACATTTACTTTTGAAATATGTTTCATTTTCTACAAGGGCTTTGTATGTTTTAAACTTCTCAAAGGCTTCTGATTTTTCTTTTAGAAAGAATACCCAAGTCAATATTGTGTAATCATAAAAAATAAACATAAAATATTGTTCAACATGAGTACTTTTAGTTCTGGTAGGTCCACCTATATCTGTTTGAATAAGTTCTAATGGTTTTTTTGTGCAATGATCTTTTGTTTTGAACCTAACTCTTGTTTTCTTTCCTATTTGACAATGTTTACAAATAGAATCTGAAGGCTTAATCACTTTTGGTAGGTCCCTAACTTCCTCTTTCTCATTGGATTTGATAAGGTTTTCAAATCTTAAATGTCCCAAACTTATATTCCATATACATATTTCATCTACTTTTCTCAAACAACATTTTTCTTCTTCATCTATATTAAGGATTTACACATTTCTAGATGTTCTTGGTGCAACTACCACTAGCTTTCCAGTGTCGTTTTTTTTATCTCACATTTCTGAGAATCAAAATTAAGTATGTGACCCTAATGACATGTTTGAATTACACTTAGGATATTAGGTTTGATATTTACTACCAAAAGTACATCTTCTGCTTTGGTTTTATTATTTCTTAAACTAACAGTGCCTTTTTCTAGTATTTTGACTAACATATTATCTCCAAAAGTTACTTTTCCTTTCCTTTCTTGTTTAACTTGAGAAATTTTATTTGATCTCCAATCATGTGTTTGGAACATCCACTATCTATATACCATTGACATCCTTGATTTATTTCATATAAGGATACATTGCACTCAGTTTACTTTTTCTTCTATACTTTTTTATTATTGGGAATATTTATCCTGTTATCATATTTTGGCAATATACGTTCACTAGATTTATGACCATAGTTGTTTCATTTGTAACACTCAACATTGTATTATTTGTTGGAAATATTTTCATTGATTTCAATAGATGATGATGCACATAAATCTCAGGAGGGTTAGCGAATGAAGATCAAAGCTCAGAAGACATGGCATGATGAAACACAAAAGGATCGTTGGAGGACTAGTCAACGATCAGGTCAAATAAATGTCCTTTCTACGCATGCACCATATCAATGACATGGATGAATTGTTTAGAGCGAAAGGAGAATTAAACGACTCTCTACTTCCAATCCCACAATTATTCCAGATCGCCAGATCCCATAAACTAAAATATCGACAACTGTGGTTGATCCAACAAATGATCAAATTAAGTTGGATTAAGTTGTGATTGTCAGATATGCAAATGCAAGATCAATGACAAGGATAGATTGAAAAGAGAGAAATGATAATCAAACAATGTTCTATTTCCAATCCCACAATTAGTCAGGACCGTCAGATATTATAGGTTCAAAGATTTTCGATTGTGGTGGACTCACCAACAATCGCACAAGTTCAAATTACAGATCTTGGGTGATGAATTAAACCACTCGCAAGTTGTGTTTCTGAAATCCACATTGACCATCGATGGTCACTTGACAATAGATCTATGGTTGGAATTATTTTCACTACCAACAAGTGGTTTCCATTATGGAACTCAACGATCGTCCTAAAATTCGTTCTAGTTGAGGACCCCACATCCATCCTTGATCATTGATCTACTTCGAGAGTCTTCATGACTATTGGATCAAATTAAATGGAAGGATAGGATAAGAAAAAATATCTAAGATCTTGATTATCCAAATTTATGTCAATCGTCAGATCAAATTAAGTGGAAGGATAGGATAAGGAAAGATGGAGGGTCGTTGGACTTAAATCAAGGCAAAGCAACATCGCAGATAGATCGAGTCGTAGATATAATATCTTGATCAAACGAAAATCATTCATTTCAGGTTAAAATATGTGAGGAGTTTACGCTTCTGGAATCTCACTTCATAATAATTTTGAATTCGATATATTGAATTACCTGAAGTCCCGAAAGCCGAAATTCCAAAGTCACTATCAGTCATCAATCTAAGATACATTTCAGATAATATTCTGACCATTAGATCAAGGAGATGAATATGTGTCACATTGGGAGATCTACGTCAGCAGACCATGTGATCCAAGTAGATATCGGTGGCCACCCACCTTTTCCGACTAGCTCAAAAGAGTTTTCTATAAATTTTGGCAATTTACTATTTTTAGCAGTTTTTAACCTCTGAGGCCATTTTGAGGGCCCAGATGAAGGTTTTTATATATATATGGCTTCTCATTGATATATTAATGCATAATTGAGCCCCAAAAATGAATCTCCTCGACAATACCTTTCCAACGAGCTATCACATGCCTAAAACGGAGATCGTATGCAAAAGCTATGACCCCGGGAAGTTGATGTACTCACTTACCCAAACGGGGCCCACATGACTTTTGGTGCTTCATCTCCTAGGGTTAGGTTTTTGGATATCTAGGGTTTTTTGCATTACTATTTATTATAAAAAGGCCTTCAGAACCTCATTGTAACCATATTCTGGCGAATGCGAGTAGCCGTCACATCTCTTCTCATAGATAAGCTGCCACCATTCTAGCGAGTCTTTCACTCTGTATTTTTATAGTCTCTGTACATTTATTTCATTAATAGAAATTGTGTATTACTGTATATCTATGTTTATGGTTTCATATCTGATACATTTATGTTATCTTATTGAAGATCTATGATATCTCTGTGCATTTCTTTATTATATCTCCACTCACATTTTGTGCCAAAAATAATCCAGATCAGTGGTATCAGAGAAGGTTGCTCTTGATCATTTTTTTCGTGCATGTCCCCGACGAGGTCTGAGTATATAAATTTGGGTCTCGATCTTGTCTCTCTTGAAGACAATAACTCTCGCACACCCAAGAAACCCTCAATGGCGGAAGAAAAGAAAAACAACGGAGTAGACAATCCTATCAATGCGTTGCTTGAGCAAGCTCTCGCGCGACAAAGGGATGAAATGATGGAGAATTTTTCCCACATTCTTCAATACCTGCTGATAACAACAGGAAAATCTTCATCAAGCGACCACTTTGGAGACACCTTTCCTTTCAAGGTACACGTTAATTTTGATATTCCTGTATTTGAAGGACAGATAGATGCAGAAGCCCTAGAAAAATGGTTAACTCTGTTTGAAGGTTATTTCTCTGTTCACAATTTTTCTGACAAATAAAAGATCACCTTCGCACTCCTTAATTATCTCCCTCATGTCAAACATTGGTGGAAAACTTACTGGGAGAAAAGTTCCATGGAGGAGTCTGGAATATATGGGGCCGATCCCACTTGGGATTTTTTTGTGGATGTGGTAAAGGAACAGTATTACCCTGTTGGAAACTATGAGGACTAGTACATGAGATGGACCACACTGCGGCAAGAGAAGGGCCAAGAAGTTCCGGAGTTCACCAATACCTTCCATACCTTGTGCATCAATCTGGGTATCAAAGACTCCGAGCGACATTTGGTTCTGAAATACTGTGGGGCTCTACACAGATACATCCATACTGAAATGGATTTTATGGACATCTCATCACTCAGTGCTGCTTATCAATATGTTGTTAAAATCGAGTAGAAATTTAAGCACCAAAACAAATGGGAGTTTGGGTCTGCAAATCTGCAACAACTGAAGTATGACAAAGATGGCCTTAACAAATAGTCTCCCGAAAACCAGTCCAAGACAAAGGAAAAGAAGGGTCACAGGAAGACAAAGAAGGACACTAGAAAATGGTGCGAGTTCCACAAAATCCCCTGGTACAACACCGATGAATGTCACTCAAAACAGTCATTGGTTTCTGAGGTCAAATACAAAGAGCCGAACCCTGATTCAAAATCTCATTCTGAAAATAATGGTAAAGGAAAGATCATTGACATGGACCCCACTACTATTTTCGCAACTGCAATAATTCAACCAGAAGAACCAATAGATCCTAAAGAGGGGGAGCACCTTTTTCATTCACAGATGTGGGTGAACGGGACCCCGCTGCATTTTACTGTTGATAGTGGAATCCAGAAGAACCTCATCTTAGCAGAGGTCGTCAAATAGTTGGGATTGTCGACAACACCACACTCGCACCCATACAACATTGGGTGGCTTCTCCAAGGATGAGATCTCTGTGTCAGCCAACAATGTCGATTGACATATGGCATCCAACCCTTCAAGGATGAGGTATTATGTGA
The DNA here is from genome assembly GCA_000966675.3 of Picea glauca. Taxonomy (NCBI): domain Eukaryota; kingdom Viridiplantae; phylum Streptophyta; class Pinopsida; order Pinales; family Pinaceae; genus Picea; species Picea glauca. The sequence continues at coordinate 55,028 of JZKD02S1640226.1, read as the reverse complement.
TGTTGCCCCACTGGATGTCTATGATGTTCTCTTGGGCCAACCATATATGTGGAAGCGCCATTATGTTTATGAGTCTCGACCCCACAGTGTCATTGTTTCTTTGGGGGGTCATCTCTATAGAATACTAGAGGTAGTTCCAACTACTGTTCCACCTAAAAGTTTTCGCAAGGTAATATCTCATACTGTAAAATTTTCCTTCTTCACAATCTATTCAAAAGGAGAACAGAAGGACACTGCAACCACTACAGCCTCGCCCCAAGCACCTTCTATCAAACAAAAGAAATTCGACAAGGTTGTACAAAAGCGCAAAGATTACTTCTGCACATCATCCTCTCATGTATCTTGACTTGTTGAATGGCCTCAGCCTCAACAGGTTCGTGACAAACTTCCACAAACTAAGCAGCGCGACGTCTCCAGCACGACAAGCAGCTCACCAGGATGCAGATTCAATAAACGCTTTTCCCTCTCCCCCAGGAACTTAATGAAATGTAGACCATTACTTCCTAAGGAGGGAGAATTGATCCAGGTGGCCACCCACCTTTTCCGACTGGCTAAAAACAATTTTCTGTCAATTTTGGCATTTTACTATTTTTAGCAGTTTTTAACCTCTGGGGCTATTTTGAGGGCCCAAATGAATTTTTTTAGAGATCAGGATTCTCAATGATATATTAAGGCATGATTGAGCCCCCAAAATGAATCTCCTTGATAATACCTTTCCAATGAGCTATCACACACCTAAAACGGAGATCATATGTAAAAGTTACGACCCCGGTAAGTTGATGTACTCACTTACCCAAATGGGGCCCACATGACTTTTGGCGCTTCATCTCCTAGGGTTAGGTTTTCAGATGTCTATGGTTTTTGGCATTCCTTTTTATTGTAAAAAGGCCTTCATAGCCTCATTGTAACCATCTTCTAGTGAATGCGAGTAGTCGTCACATCTCTTCTCAGAGATAAGCTGCCACCATTCTAGTGAGTCTTTCACTCTGTATTTTTACAGTCTCTGTACATTTCTTTCATTAATAGAAATCATGTATTATTGTATATCTATTTTTATGGTTTCATCTCTGATACATTTATATTATCTTATTGAATATCTGTGATATCTCTGTGCATTTCTTTATTATATCTCCGCTTTCATTTTGTGCCGAAAATAATCTGGATCACCATGTCAGCAAGAACATGTGACATAGCACGTCAGCAGACCACATTAGCAAGGACACGTGGCATAGTCAGATAATGACAAGTGTTAATATGAAATCAACATATGAGGTACATGTAAATCATGAATCTAAGTGACACGTGGATTCCACTCGGCTCATGCCATGTCAACAAGTGGCTTCTATACGTTACATCACTTCGGGACATTTACTTCAGGATTTTCACCACCAACAAATGACCTAAGTCCCAAAGTCTTGGATTCCGAACTCTCGAAGTGGACATGATTCGTCCGATCTGAAGAATACTTCAGATGCAATCTCAACCATTGATCAAAATAAACTGGAAGGATAGCATAAGTAGAATAGTCGAAGTCCTGAAGTAAATGGTGGCCATCCATATCAATTCTTGATTAAGTCCCAGCCATCAGATTAAGCAGTGAAAGGATAAGTGTAAGGATCAAATCTTACCGTTGATCTGGTTTTGCAAAATAAACGTGGACTATCTGATCTATTCGACAAAATTGTATTTAGAATATTTGAAAGGACAAAGTCCCGAAGTCCCAAAGGGCGAAGTCTTAAAGTCGCGACAGTCATCCATTTAATCGAGAGATTAAATTGTGACCGTTGAGTCTGATAAGAGCTCAAGCACTTGTTTGGCCTAGCGTCTGGTCACCATCATTGGTCATATGGAATAAAAGATATAAAGGAAAAAGATAATGCATCGCTAAAGTTGATAAGCCTGTGGTTTTGCATTATCAGTCATATGAAAATGTTTTGAAGGAAGCGCCTCAACAGAACTCTGTTTTGCAATATTTGCATACATATGGAATCGAGTTAAAAGGAAATCGATCCATACCTGTGATTGATTTATGAAAATAATTAACATTAATGTTTGAATAATAATAGTGATTATTTTTAAGGTTAAAATGAAGAGGTGCAATGGTCCAAACAAAGGGACACAATGTTTTATAGCTCACACATGTTGGAATAATATATAAACAAGAAAGAGTAGTGAGAATAAAGTGTCTCTGCAGTCTAGATAAGAAGATAAAAAACAAAATCAAAGTCCAAGAAAAGGAACAAATATAGTTATGCAGTGAGGGTGGAATGGAGGAGCATGGAAGCATTCATATCCTTACAAAGAAAATTGTAAAAGATAAGGGAGTTGGAGCTTCCTAGGGTTGGTGCCCCAAATACAAGGGAGTTGGTTCTTCCTAGGGTTGGTTCCCTAAATATAAGGGAGTTGGTGCTTCCTAGGGTTGTTTCCCTAAATACGAGGGAGTCAGTGCTTCCTAGGGTTGGTGCCCTGAAGAAGGGGATTGGTGTCTCCTTGAGTTGGTGCTCTAAAGAGGATTGGTGTCCTTAAATATTCTTTATAAACCTTGTAATTGATGTTAAAGATATTTATATAATTGATTTTGCATACAATTCATTGTTGATTCATTGTGGTAATCAATAAAATAAAAAAGGTAAATACAAATTGTTAAAAAAGGGTAATATTGATTCACCCCCGCCCCCTCTCAGTATTCCAACAATTGGTATCATAGAGGGTTCTTCAGAACAATCTAACAACTCCAGGGTAGATCCTGAAGATAGATAAACAAGAGGGAATGTCTAACAACAAAGCACCATTGTTCAATGGAGGAGGTTATTCTCTATGGAACATAAGAATGAAAAACTTCATGTTGGCTCTTAGTTTTGATATCTGGCAATCTATTGTAGATGGTTACACTGCACCAACTGCTCAACCCAAAGACGCTGAAGGAAACAAAATCTGTAATGACAACTCAAGAGCAGTTAATGGAATTCTAGGAGGGTTGACTAATTCCATATGTGTGAAGGTTATGCATTGTAAAAAATACAAAGAAATATTGGACAAGTTCAAGGTTGTATATGAAGGAGATGACAAAGTCAAGGAATCCAAACTACAGACCTATCTGAGATCATTATGAAAATATGAAAATGAAAGAAGACGAAAACATTGTTGAATACTTTCATAGAGTAGATGAAGTGGTCAATTCAATCAGAGAAGTGGGAGAAGAAATTGAAGATAAACCTATTGTGCAAAAAATACTAAGGTCATTACCTATGAGATATGATTCCAAGATCTCTTCAATTGAAGATAGGTCTGATCTTGACACACTCACAGTTGATCGGCTCCATGGAATTTTTACAGCATATGAAATGAGAACAGGGAATGATAAATCACCAAAAAGAAAAAAAACCTTTAAAGTATATAAAGTGAGGCAGGAGAAAAAGACCAAAGATGATTTATCAGATATATCTGATGAAGAAACTTCCAACTTCATAAAGAAACTCAAGAAAAGGATAGGGAAATACAAAGGGAATATTCCTCTAATATGTTTTAACTATGGAAAAAATGGACACTTTGACAATAAGTGTCCCTATCCTAAGAAAGAGGAAAGTGATGATGAAAGAAACTTAAAAAATCATAAGAAAACGCAAACTGATAAGAAAAATAAGTTCTACAAGAAAAAGAAAATTTTCTTTACCCAAGAAGACAGTAGTTCATCAGAAGAAAATGAAGAAGATGAACCAAAGCTTCTATTTATGGGGATAAAAATGCAATATGATAGTCATTCAGAAGACGAAGAAGAAGTAAACTTAGAAGAATAAATCCTTAGTGTGATTAGAACTAAGTAAAACCAAAACACAAAATAGGGTACTAAGGGAAGAGCTTCTAGAAATTAAAGAAGCTACTAAATCAAGAGAGAGGGAAGTTTCAAAAACTATCAAAGAATCAGAACAAATCATTAGTGATTTAAAGTCCCAACTCGTGGAAACTAATAAAATTGGAGAAGTAATTTTACAACAACTAAATGATAAGAAACAAGTATGTGAGAAACTAGAAGTTGAGATTAAGCTGTTAAAAGGTGAAATTGAGAAAGAAAAGAAGGGATCACAATTTGAAAATAGTTCAAAAATATTGGATGAAATTCTCAATAGTCGAAGGTCACCAAACAACAAGACTGGTTTGGGATACACTCAAGACTTAACTGCTACATTACAAGAATCTGTCAAGAAACTAGTTATGCAGATACTCTAAAAAATTCATTAAAAAGGGAGGACAACCAGGGAAACATGATGCCATTAAAAACTTTTACACATAAAAAAAAATCAATACTCCCTACTAGAGTAAAAAATGACAAGATAAATACAATCATCATAAGGAATCCCCCTAGTTATATATTTATTGGATATTGTTACTCTTGCAATAATTTTGGACATAAGCTGGTACACTGCAAAGCTTATGGACAACACAATTATATAAATGACCAAAGATATAAAAAAAATGAGTACAATGCAGAGAAGAGAAACTATAACTCATTTTCTCCTTTGCAAACCTTCAATAGTGAATTCCAACAATGAAACAACTATGGTCACAAAACTAGTGAATGTAGATTGCCAAAATATTATAAAAGCATAAATATTCCTATTAATCAAAAAGTATGGAAGAAAAGACAAACATAGTGCAAAGTAGCCTTATATGCAAAAAATCAAGGATGTTAGTGGTATATTGATAGTGAATGTTTCAAACACATGACTGGAGATCAAAGTAAATTTCTCAAGTTAAATGAGAAAGGAAAAGAAAAAGTAACTTTTGGAGATAACATGTCAGCCAAGATAATGGGAAAAGGCACTGTTAGGTTAGGAAATAATAAAACTAAGGCAGAAGATGTACTTCTGGTAGAAAATATCAAACCTAATATCCTAAGTGTAAGAAAAACATGTGATCAAGGTCACATACTTGCTTTTTATTCTCATAAATGTGAGATCAGAAAAAGGGACATTGGAAAGCCAGTGGCAGTCACACCAAGAACATCTAGCGATGTGTACATCCTTAATATAGATGAAGAAGATAAATGTTGTTTAATCCAAGTAGATGAAAGTTGGATATGGAATAAAAGGTTGGGACATTTAATCTTTGACAACTTGATCAAAGCCAATGAGAAAGAGGCAGTCAGGGACCTACCAAAAATGATTAAGCCTTCAGATCCCATTTGTAAACATTGTCAAATAGGAAAGGAAACAAGAGTTAGGTTCAAAACAAAAGAAAAATCCATAACAAAACCATTAGAGATTATTCACATAGATCTATGTGGAACTACCAAAACCAAAATCACTTACGGTGAACATTATTTTACGTTGATTTTTGATGATTACACAAGACTGACATGGGTTTTCTTTTTAAAAGAAAAATCAGAAGCCTTCGAAAATTTCAAAACATTTAAAGCTCTTGTAGAAAATGAAACAGATCTCAAAATTAAATTTCTAAGATTAGACAATGGAGGAGACTTCACCTCTAAAGAGATCACTCAATTCTATGAAAACCATGGCATCAAAAGACAGTTGTTAGCTCCTAGGACTCCTCAACAAAATGGAGCGACAGAAAGGAAAAACATAATAGTTCAATAAGTTGCAAGAACTATGCTAAATGAAGCCAAACTTCCAGAAAAATTATGGAGAGATGAAATCCACACAATAATTTACATACTTAATAGAGCTCAATTGAGATCCAATCCTGAAAAAACCCCTTATGAACTATGGTTTGGGAGGCCAACCTTTGTAAAATACTTTAGAATTTCTGGAAGTAAATGTTACATGAATAATAATGGAGATAACCTAGGAAAGTTTGACCCAAGATCCGATGATGAAATATTCTGAGGATACTAATCGAATAAAAAGGCATACAGATGTTATAATCTCAAACTACTAAAAATAGTGGAAAGTGCAAATGTAAAAATAGATGATCTAAAAAAGGGCATATCCAAAGGATTTCATAAAAAATCTCAACAAGAATATGATGATATAAAATCTCAACAAAAGGAGGATGATGTAGAATATCAACAAGAAAATGATGATGAAACACATGAAAATTAACCAAACACTGATGAAGAAGACAATGAAGAAACACCCTTGCCAAGAGCTCCATCAAAAAGAGTTCAGAAGAATCATCCTGAAAGCCAGATCATTGGAGATAAAAGTGAAAGAGTATAAACAATAAGGAGACTAGCCTTTGACTTAGAACAAGCAATCTTATCCTTAATTGAACCTAAACTCGTTAAAGAAGTTGTCAAAAGTAAATATTGGATAAAATCAATGAATGAAGAAGTAGATCAAATAGAAAAGAATCAGACTTGGGAACTAGTTCCAAGACCCAAGAACAAGAATGTGATAGGAACTAGTTCCAAGACCCAAGAACAAGAATGTGATAGGAACTAAGTGGATCTTCAAGAAAACCTTAAATGAAAATGGGGAAATTATAAAGAACAAAGATAGATTAGTCTGCAAGGGATATTCCCAAGTAGAAGGTATTGATTTTGAAGAAACCTTCGCTTCTGTAGAAAGACTTGAGGCCATCGGAATGTTCCTAGCATTTGCATGCTTCAGAGATTTCAAAATCTATCAAATGGATGTCAAATCAACATTACTTAATGGAACACTAGAAGAAGAAGTCTACGTTGAGCAACCAGAAGGATTCATTTTATCAGAAAACTAGGACTATGTGTGCAAAGTAAAAAAGGCCCTGCATGGTCTTAAACAAGCCCCTGAAGCATCGCTCTCTAGGCTTGATCAATATCTACAAAAACAAGGATACAAGAGAGGGACTACTGGTAGCAACCTATATATCAAAATTGAGGATCAAAATATGATTTTTGTGGTAGTATGTGCAGATGACAAATTATATTTGGGAGTAATCTCACTACATTAAGAAAAAAAATTGCAACTAAAATACAAGAAGAGTTTGAAATGTCGATGTTGGGAGAACTTTCATTTTTCTTAAGTTTACAGGTAAATCAAACAAAAAATGGAATATTTGTTTCACAAACCAAATATATCAAAGAGATGTTGAAGAAATTTTAAATGGAAGACAATAAACCCATGAGTACTCCCATGTTCACTGGATGTTAGCTAAGTCTAGAAGATGACTCACTAAAAGTGTATCAAACAATGTATAGATCAATGATTGGAAGTTTATTCTACTCAACAATAATGAGACCTGACATCAGGCAGGTTGTAGGACTTGTGGGGATATTTAATTCTACACCTAGAGAAACTCACTTAAAAGAAGTAAAAAGAATATGCATATACCTTCAAGGCACCCTAGAATTTGGACTATGGTATCCAAAAGATAATAATTTCAACCTAACTGTATATATTGATGTTGATTGGGTAGGTAGCATAGATGATAGAAAATGCACCAATGGAGGAGCATTTTTTTTGGGAAAAATTCTAGTGGCATGGTCAAGCAAGAAACAAACATCCACATCCCTTTCTACAACAGAGGCATAATACATTATTGTTGCATCCTGTTGCACACAAGTCCTTTGGATGAATTTTATTTTATAAGACCTACAAATAAAATATAACAATCCTATTACTATTAACTGTGACAACACTCGTGCCATAAGCATCTCTAAAAATCTAGTGATGCATTCTAAAACTAAACATATACCAATTAAATACCATTTTCTAAGAGATCGGGTTACCTAAAAGGTGGTCAAAATAATGCATGTAGACACTAAAGAACAAAATGCAGACATTTTCACAAAACCTCTACCCAGGATTACTTTTGAAAATATCCGACAAAAAATTAAGAGTAATTCAAAAACCTCATTAAAAATCAGGGAAGCATTACCCTAGGGGGAGCAACCCTTTTCCATTGAAGTCAAATGGGGAGAGTAACTTCATAAAGGAAAGCATCATCACAGGGGGAGTATGTATGAAGTTAGAGTGTTTCCCTAAATGACAAAGGGGGATATTGTTGGACATGCTGTCATCGATTTATTTTCATTGATTTCAATAGATGATGATGCACATAAATCTTAGGAGGGTTAGTGAATGAAGATCAAATCTCTGAAGAGATGGCGTGATGAAACTCAGAAGGATTGTTGGAGGACTAGTCAATTATCAGATCAAATAAATACTGTTGATACGTATGCGCCAGTTCAACGATGGGGATGAATTGCAGAGAGTGAAAGGAAAATTAAATGACTCACTAGTTCCAATCCCTTAATTAGTCTAGATCCTTAGATCTCATAAACTCAAATATTGACAATGGTGGTTGATCCAAAAAACGATTAAATTAAGTCGGATTAAGTCGTGACCGTCGAATATGCAAATGCCAGATCAATGGGAGGGATAGATTGTGGAGAGTGAAAGGAGAATTAAACAATGTGCTATTTACAATCCCACAATTAGTCAGGACTGTCAGATCTCTGGAGAGGTTTTTCTGTTGAAGGAAAGTTTTTAGATTTGAACTGAGTGCGAGTAAGTTTTCCTATCTGGCAAGGTTTACAAACATAATCATATGTCTTTGATATCTTTGGAAGATCCTTTACTGTCCCACTATTTTTGAGCTTGATTGTATGATCAAATTTTAAGTGTCCAAGTCTCCTATGCCATAGCCAACTTTCATCATACTTGCTTAAGTAACATTCTTCTTTTTCTTCTTTTAACACATAAACATTGTTTTCTTTCAACTAGTTGTCTTGAATTCACAGATTTTATTCTACAATCTTTAGAGGTAAAAATGAATTCACATCCTCGGTCATAGACTTGACTGACACTAAGCAGATTATGTTTCAGACCTT
>JZKD02S1640226.1:35933-46202 GCA_000966675.3 Picea glauca | reverse complement strand
TGAAGAGACTTTTGGATTAAATTTATCAAGCAAAGATCTTAAAATCTTCTGAACTAAAATTGATTCTTCAATCTTCTCGCCAAGACCCTTCATGGCATTCACAAGTTCTTCAAATATTAAAAAATAATTGCTAACTGTTTCATCTTCATTCATCTTTAGTTGTTCAAACTTCAACCTAAATGTTTGAAGTTTGGCATCTTTTACTTTCTCATTTCCTTCATAGCTACTAATAAGTTTATCCCACATTTCTTTGGCAGTTTGAAGATGCATCACCTTTACAAACTTGGCTTCTGCAAGTCCATTCAAGATAGAATTCATTCCCTTAGAATTAAAGATAAATTCTAACTTATCATCCTTGGAAGCTATCACAACAGGCTTTATGTATCCAGTCTCTACTACATCCCAAACATCAGCACCTAAGGCCATTAGGTATGTTCTCATTCTAACCTTCCAAAAGGCAAAAATTTGTTCCATCAAACAGAGGAGGCTTAGTGGCTGATGTCCTTTCAGGACTTGTCATGTTTAAGCTTACATATCTACCTTTAGATAAAAGGAACTAGCTCTGATACCAATTGTTGAAATTACTAAGGCAACTGAGAGGATCGGGGGGTGAATCAGTTGTTACTGTGCTTAAACAATATTAAGTCTATTAAGCCATTTTTAATCTTTCATCAAGTGACCATCAATATTATACATAATATGAACAACATAAGTAATGAGCATCAATCACACATACGATATACACAGAGACATATTTTCACGAGGAAACCCATAAAGGGAGAAAACCTCTTCTTCTTTGAAATGATAGGCAATCTTTTAAGTTCTGTACATCATCTATGTTTGAGAACCAACTCAAAGTGAGGCTACTACCTCTGTTTTACAAGCTTCAACTGGTTGAGAGAACCAACTCTCTGGTTTCTCTAGCACCGACTAGAAGGAGGCACCAACTCCCTAAGTGTTCCAGCACCAACTGGATGGAAGCACCTACTTCCACTTATACAAGCACCAACTTGTTTGAGAGCACCAACTCTCTGGTTTCCCTAGCACCCACTAGAAGGAAGCACCAACTCCCTGAGTGTTCCAGCACCGACTGGATGGAAGCACCTACTTCCACTTATACAAGCACCAACTTGCATACAAAAAACTTTGTGTTTTCCCAAGCACCACCCTGCCACCCTGTTTTCTAGCCACAATTAGATGGAAGCTACAACTTCCAATATTCAAGCACCAACTCGAATATCAGAGGACCACAGTCCTCCCTAGCACCACCCTACCTCCATGATTATAAATAAATGATTGAATAACCAACAACACAGATAAATCAATTCTTACCACTTCTTCTATATTCTGTAAATCTGGTTTGCTTCTAACTATTCTGCAATTCTTCTCTTCCTATGTTTGTTCTGCAATTCTTCTCTTGCTTCTATATATTCCTCATCTGTTACTCATCTCTGAGTTTTATCTCACACTACGCATATTGTAATTTTTCCTTTCTTTCAGTTCAACTCATTTTTCATTCAGAATGACCAACCACACACAGTCACTGCATGTTTCTTTTATACACTACAACCCCTTCAGTTACCCATGAAATCCCTAGAACAACGCTTCAACAACTGAAACGCCAACCGTCCGAGAACCATGATTCGGTTCTGCTAACTGAACAATTAATCATGAAGAGCAATAGTACCCCTTCGATCAGATTTCCAAGTATCCAACATCGTTGGATTACAAGCACATGGTCTCACGTTGATTTCGCCATTTCACATTTCGACATTTCGGCATTTCAGCATTCCTTTGGTGAAGAGTCTCGACTCTTCATGTTACGATCGCTGAAAAGGATCTTAGCTTGGTGCTAGCTCCTCCCTCTCACATGACCACTGACAGTGACCACAGCCTACACCAAAAGGTGTTTTTTGCATTTCGGCATTTCGACATTCCTGTGAAGAAGTGTCTCGACACTCCAAGTCGCAATCCCCAAAATGGAGCCAGATCAACGGTCCACAAAACTTCATAATCTGATCCCTTATTTTCTTAATTGAACGGCTAATGAGATTTCAATGTTTTTCCCTTCGAGTCATCGTGACTCCAACATTATAAAATTCATGATCACAAAATCTCCAAAGTGATCGGATGGTTCACATAACCCACTAAGATGGACGGTTGACAGGATTTCGGAGTTTTTCCTTTGGGTTTTCGAGACTCACAATAGTCCCTTTCGACATTTCGGAGTTTGAGACTTCGTGATGGTGGAGTTTCTGCTTGCTATGTAAAATCCCGAAATAGAAATTTCTGATGTGATGTAAACCTGCTGACGTCACACATGGAATGACACGTGTCAAATAGCTGCCACGTGTCACTCTGATTCGTGACTCAGATGTGCCTGAAATGTTGAATCATCTTGACGCTTTTCATTGCCTAATTGTGCCATGTGTCCTTAGCTGACATGGTTTGCTGACGTGGTTTGTTGATGTGTCTATTTCGAGATTTCGAGGTTTGCTACTTCAAAGGTTAAAATTCCTTTGATCTTTGATTTCCCGATCTGCGAAAATCTGAAATGGAGTTTTTGACATGCTCTAATATTTCTCATTTCACGATTTCATCATTCTTGTCATGAGTGTCCTTGACACCTCCAAATCCTGGTATCCGAAACTCCAAAATGGATATTAAGTCGTGGTTTCGCATTTCGCGATTTTCTGTCGTGAGTTTCTTCCTTGACTCCTCCAACTCCCAGTATCCAAAACTCTGAAATGGAGTTTACGCTTCTGATCTTGCCATGTGATCATCGTTGCATTGCTAGTCTTGCGACTTTCTCTTGTTCGTCATCGTCGGGCTGACCTTGCCATCAATGACAAACAAATACTCTGCCTTTTGTCTACCCGTAATAAATATGCCAACAGGGTTCCACCTGGAGCTCGCCTTCGGGTTCCACCTACACCAAGTTCCAATCAATCATATGAGTGGGGTCATGAACATACTTTTTTAATAAAGAAACATGAAATACATTATGAATTCTTATATTAGCTGGAAGTGCTAGTTGGTATGCTACGGGTCGAATTCGAGTTAGTATCTCGAAGGGCCCACAAAACCTGGGTGTCAGCTTGGCGCAGTTTCCTAATTTCAACGAATTGTTTCGGGCTTTGACTTTCAAATAGACATGGTCTCCCACTTGAAATTACAGGTGTCTTCTTTTCTGATATGCATAGCTCTTCTGTCTGTCCTGTTCTTATTTTAAGTTCTGTTGTACCTTCCTTACCATGTTCTCCATTTCTTGGAGCATATCTAGTCCAACCATGAGTCTGTCAATCGGGTTATCCCAGCTAATTGGAGTCGTACACTTTCTATCGTACAGTACCTCGAAAGGGCCTAACTTAGCCAATGTTTGGCACCCATTGTTATATGAAAATTCTACCAAGTGTAGGTAGGCTTACCACTTTTTTGGTTTTGTTCTTACGTACATGTGGAGCATATCCTCTATCATTTGGTTTGTCCTTTCGGTCTGTCCATCGATTTGTGGGTGATAACTCGTACTGAAATTCAAATTAGTATTTAGCCCTGCAAACAATTCCTTCCAAAAAGTGGATGTGAATTTTACGTCTCTATCTGAAATCACAATTTTAGGAATACCATGCAGTCTAAAAATTTCTTTCATAAATATTTCAACAATGTTTATAGCTTTAAAAGTAGATTTCACAGGAATAAAGTGTGCAAACTTACCGAGTTTATCGATTGAAACCATAATAGAATCATTATGTTTCTGAGTTTTTGGAAAACCTATTCTAAAGTCCAGCGATATGGTCTCCCATTTCCATTCTGGTACTGGTAATGGTTGTAATAGGTCGGTTGGATGCTGGTGTTCAGCCTTAACTTGCTGACAATCTTGGCACCTAGCCAAGTATTATGTTGTTTCGTCCTTCATATTAGGCCAATAAAATAGTTTTCTAAGTGCTGTTATCATTTTCTGGTATCCTAGATGTCCAGAATACGGTTTCTTATGCACTTCATCCAAGACTTTTAACCTCAACTCTATTGAATCTGGTATGTAAAGCTTGTTTTTAAATCATAATAGTCCCTTCTTGTCGATACTTAGATCTAGTTTATTTGCGTTTGCAGTACTGTTTTGTAATTCTGCCATTATCTTAGTGTAATTTTCGTCATTAATACCTGTCGTCCTTATTCTTTGTTCGAGATAACTTTTTGCCCTGCTGATATTTATTTCAAATAACCCATGGACTCTTCCACTTAAAGTGTCTTCTACCTTATTTTCCTTACCCTTGATATGTCTGACTTCGAAGTCAAATTCGCTCAAGAAGGCTAGCCCTCTTGCTTGCCTTTCATTAAGATCCGATTGCTTAAACAGATATTTCACGCCTCTATTATCCATCAATAGTAGAAATTCTATGCCCATTAAGTAATATCACCACATTTTTAAGGCGTGTATTACCGCTGCCAATTCTAAGTCATGAGTGACATAATTTCGCTCATGTTCTTTTAATTTCTAGGACTTATAACAAATTACGTGTCCTTCCTGAGTTAGGACACCACCTAGTCCTTCTTTACTCGCATCGACACAAGTGGTAAAGCCTTTATCTGGGTCTGCTACCTTCAAGATGGGAGCAGTTGTCAATAATTCCTTCAGCTTGTTAAAACTGTCTTGGCACTTTTGTGACCAGTTAAACTTGGTCCCTTTCTTTTGTAATGACATGATAGGGTAGGCTATATTGGAAAACCCTTCTACAAATCTGTGGTAATATCCGATGATTCCCATGAGTGATCGAATATCCGCTACATCCTTAGGTACTGACCATTCTAAGATGTCTTTGATTTTCTTAGGGTCTACAACAATGCCTTCTGCTGAAATTACATGTCCTAGATATTGTATTTCTTTTTGATAAAAGTCACACTTATCAAATTTTGCATACAGTTTGTGTTTCCTCAACATTTGCAAGACCATTCTTAAGTGTTCTTCATGTTCTTCCTCTGTTTTAGAATAGACCAGAATATCATCGATAAATACTTCTACGAACTTGTCTAAGTACTGGCTGAAAATATTGTTCACCAGGCACATAAATGTGGCTGGTGCGTTAGTGAGTCTGAAAGGTATGACTACGAATTCATAGTGTCCATATCTTGTTCGAAAAGATTTTTTGTTTATATCTTCATCCCTTATCCTAACTTCATGATAACTGGATCGTAAATCCAATTTTGAAAAGATCTTAGCCCCACCTACTTGAACAAACAAGTCATTTATCCTCGGTAAGGGGTACCTGTTCTTAATAGTAATTTTATTCAATTGTCTATAATCGATACAAAGTCTAAGAGTGTCTCCTTTCTTTTTCACAAAGAGGACTAGTGCCCCCCATGGCGAAACACTCGGTCTGATATACCCTTTATCTAACAATTCCTGTAATTGTATTTTTAGTTCTGTCAATTCTGGTAAACTCATTCGGTAAGGTGCTTTTAAGATAGGGACTGAACCAGGTAGTAGGTCTATGGAGAAGTCTATTTCCCTTCTAGGAAGTAATTCTGATATCTCATCCACAAAAATGTCCCTAAATTCACGTAGGGAAGCAAATTATTTTAACTTTGTCTTATCTCCTTTGTCTAACAGGTTCGTTACTTGGATGGCATAAACTTGGCATCACTTTCTCATACATTTCTTGAATTGCATCAATGAAACTTGTCTAACTGATACCGGTTTTGGTATACCTTGGGATGTTCTAGTAGTGCAAAAATCATCTTTATAGTTAAGTATCTTTGTATAACAATCCAGTATGGCTTTGTGTTGTTCCAACCAATCCATCCCGATAATCATATTGTAAGATCCTAGTGGTAGGATGTTCAGGTTTGTTCTTATATTTTGACCATCTACGCTGAACTCAAAATTAGAAATAAAACCAACTACTTTCCTTTTAGTTCTTGTTTCTAGTTGTACCATCCATGATTTTGCATGCTTCAGTTTTTTAAGTTTATTTGACTCTACCACATCAGGAGTAATATAACTTAACATAGCTCCAGGGTCAATTAAAAGAGAAATTCAAGTGTTATTGATTTTACCTTCTACTTCTACCATAGAGGATTGGTGGTCAATTTGTCGACCATCTATGGTTGCATTTATCCGATGCAGGATTCTGCCCACATCACCCACCATCGAGGCTTCCTGCAAATTATGAACAACAGTTTTGTTTGTTGAAATTAAACATGGATAGTTCCTCCTTAGATGAGGTTCTCCACATTCCCAACACTTTAATGGTTCACGGGGGCTGTCCCCAAACTTCTTCGTTCCCAGATTTAATGGTTTACCACTGCCTTGCGCATTTGGATAGTTGGAGTGAAAATATTTTCTCAGAAAGGTTTTTGTTGCATTTCGATATGGAGTTGGCTGGTATCCTTTCTTTCGTTGATTCATTCGATCTTATTTCTTATCCTTCCAGGATTTGGGAAACTATGCCCACTGTTTATACTAGTTGTAGCACATTCATGCTTTCCTGAATACTTCGCTCAAGGATTTGGGGTTGTCAAACTCAATTCTGTCCTTGTAGGACTTTGGTAAATAGCTTAAGAATCGCTGAATTTTTACCTTATCCTCCCAGATGTATAATACAAACCTTAGTAGTTCCAGAAATTTGTTTATAAGGTCCTCCATCGTCATCTGTCCAAGTCATAACTCGTAAATTTGTTTCATTTTCCTTTCGTAGTAGTTTCCAGAAAGGTATTGTTTCTTGAAATACTTCTTAAAGTCAGACCATTCCAACTGCTTCTTCTTTAGGCCCTTGGCCAATTTTAGGTCTTGCCACCAAATGTTGGCCTTCCCTTTTAGATTGTAGATGGCCATTTTGACTTTCATATTGCTGGAATAGTTGTAGATATGGAAGTATTTTTTGATGTCCAATAACCATGCTTTAGCCTCTTCTCCTATCCTAGATTCTCCATCAAAGGTAGTCGGTTTAATATTTTTAAATTCTCCTTCAAGGTGGTCTACTTGTTTTCTTTTTCTGTCTGTTTTAGTTTGGTCCTCGGCTGAAGGTGTACCTTCAGATCAACTGTCCCCTTTTTCAGTTTTAGGCCCCGAGTTCTTGGAGGCCCTTTTGCTGACTTCTTCATCATGGTTATCATCCTTTGGGATTTTCTTGGTCACTATACTGCACAACCAGACTTCATTTATCTCTTGTTGTTCCTGCTATTCTTTCTTCAGTTTCTCATTGTCAGCTTTAAAAACCTATAGTTCAACGATAAGATTCCTCATTGTTTCTAGTACTTCAGTGGGTGAGCTCCTGCCACTGTTCTGTCTTGGGTCTTTAGGAGGTCTCTGCTATGGATTTCCTTCAACTCTGATTTCTCCATCGTCATTTACTACTGCCATTATTAACACAAAGTAGAGAGGTTTTATGTCTGTAATAATGAAGGTTTTTATTAGCTTTATAAAACGAAAATATATTTTAAGTAAATCAGATGACCCTATTCAAGGTCCAAGTGCTATATCATGTTTCTCTGATACCATTTGTAATGGACCTCATAATTACCAACCAAAAAAAAAATTATGTTTATAGAAGAAGAGGTCTATGTTGTCATAACTCCGTTAGAAAGAACATTGTAATAAAAATCTTACCTTACACTCTATTATCTTGTTAAGAAATTCCTAAAGTTTTACTTATCGCAAGATTGTCTTATCTATAACATCTTTGACTAACACGAGTAGAAAGTTTATAAGGGAAAGGTCGCAAGGCTTTAGTGGACCCCTTTCTGGCTCTAGTCCTTATATATCTATGTAGGGCTATAAATATAAGTGTGGTCTTATGAAAACATGCTAAACTTAATTTAGCATAAGACTCTATGACTGTGCACAGGTCCACTTGATGATTTTTAACCTTACGAGACTTGAACTAGTTCCTATCCATAATAGTCGGGGGGTCGGGTTTTAAATCCCAAATACCTGGCCTAAATACCAAGTCCAGATTATGTAATGGTTCTTGGGACTGATGGTTTAATTAGAGCTCTAAATCTATAAATTAGTGGCTAACTGAAAATTAGGATCGAATTATTGAATTCCAAATAATACAGAGGCATTAATGTGCATTTAACTTCTATCAAGTCGGAAGGGGTCAAATCCGACCTTCTTTAAAGGGAAGGGATAGTTCGTGGTCCAGGTAGTTATAGCCCTACAACTTCATTAACGACAACTCTATGCATTCCAATGAATTGAACGGGCTCTATGCTCAAAGTGTCATATCGACCCTACCATAGTCACATGGCCAATCATCCTCCACACTCTCCACATTTATTTTGAGAAGACCAGACATCACTTAGGTTTCGAGTGGGTCTCCAGTTTTCCATTGTTGCATTCTACGAAGAGGTTCTGTGCATAAATATGTTGGAGCGAAGATTTTTGTCATGGTGGTTGTCTCAAGATTGTAGGAGATGACGGGGTTCACATTCTTGGTAAGTTATTTCCCTACGAATGCTACTATGGTTGATAAAGAGAAATGGTGCAATAATTTACGAATTTATTTTCATTTGGTGTAATCTATCTATAATGATTTGATGCCATCCTGAATCCTGTAGAAGTGTTTTTCTTGAGTTTAGCGTTGTTTCCTCCTCTAGTTATGGAGAGGAAGTACTAGCCTCATTTATCTATGTTTCGGGACCTAGGGTTTTTGGTGGCCGCCTGTCGTGAACCGGGATTCATAACTGAATTTCTCGAGAGTCTAAGGGAGGGTTTTCTTTTGTAGTAATAACCCTACTGTGTGCCTAGTTTTAAAAAAATAAAGAACTTATACTCTATTTAGGCCAGGGTATATGTGCAGTTTATGTTTCATAAGGATTTTTGTATAGTCGATTATTGTATTTCATTATTCATTAGATATTGCATGAAGATTTTTTTTATGCTAATTTAAATTGTTTCGAGGACTAAAACAAATCACTAATGATGGGCCCTGTCTGATGAGAGGGTACGCATCAGTGAGTTATGGTTCTATCTGCTCTCGGCCCTAGGTGTCTATCCCGACGGAAGACAATAAGAAGAAACAAAAAGTCTCAGGAGTCGCGAATTCAAATTTAAGTAGCGTCTTGGTAGGATGTATTTTAAGTCTTCCTCATATATAAAATGCTAATATCCGGCTCTTAAATTTTTCCAGGGTTTCGTTTACGTGAAGAATTCGGATGTTCATCCGCTAGCCCGATGTAAAAGGTAATCGAGTTTCTTGTTATAACCCCTCCAGAACTTGATCAGTCACGATTGGGAACATGTAATCACTCAGTATATTCCTTTTTCTTAGTTTCCTATCAGATTTGAAAGGGGAAAAATTCCCAATGTAACATAATGTTTGGCCTAGTTATTATAGAATGACTCTGGTAGCGATTTATCTACAGGATTGTCCTATTCTTTTGAATTTAATGAAATGAATGTTGAGAGCATCGTTCGGGTCTCAACTTACTCGAGAATTTATTTACTGTGATTATGTCTTAGATTGAATGTTCTATTTAAATTCTGGATGTTTGAAATTCGAAGGTATTATATCTACAATACCATATATACCTCATTTACTTTCATTCGACCTTCTTTATAAATATATATTTACGATATGCTTCATTCTGAGTTTTTAGTAATTAGATTGGAGCTAAAAATGTCTGAGTAAGGTTATGATTTTGTGATGTATTTCCAGAATGTAGACCTAGACATATAGGTTTATGTACATTCATACCCATGCATCTATCATTATGTCACAGGGGGTTTCTGATATTTTGTAATTGTCAACTATATGTACAGAACTATAAGAATTATATTCCCTTTTTATGTCAAACACCGAATGGGAAATTTTACATGTATACCATTAGTATGTGATTTAATACAGTGGTTATCTTTCTAGATGGATATTTTATTTCTTGTAAATAGAAAAATACGCTTAGATATTCTATCGGTATGTGGTTTATGACATTCATGCATCTCCTTACCTTTACTCTTACAGAGTGACCTACTTCTATAATATCCTATAATTGAACAACGTGATTTATTCCACCTGATCTAGAATGATACCGACTTTCTTTAAAAGAGAGAGAAGTCTCAGACTCTCCGATTCGATATTTTCTTTATGTAAAAAGGGTTGATTACCAATTGATATCATCTAATTACTTATATAATGTGACATTAGATTTTTGTATAAGTACAGTCAGTTAAAGTTACACCATTTTCTTAAATAGTGATGCCTCGCAAAATACCAATTGAAAATGAATATATATATATATATATATATATATATATATATATATATATAT
>JZKD02S1640226.1:15640-35763 GCA_000966675.3 Picea glauca | reverse complement strand
GAATTATACATAGGTAGTTCTCTAGAATTTCCAATTGCAGAAGTGGAAATTCTAGAACTAGGCTATCGGTTATAAACTTCCCATAACAACTAAATTTCATCCACGCATAAAAATTATTTCATCATTAGCAGAAAACAGATACATTATAACATATATATATATATATATATATATATATATATATATATATAATTCATTCAAAGCAGAGAAAGAGGAGAATAACATATCTGACCCAGTTCACAGGAAAACAAAGGGAACAACCACATTCCTCCCAATCGTACAATAGGGCAGCCAAGTTACTTGCCCAGTTCACCCCCTAGCCTAACCATGAGTCCATGAGGGCTAACTCGAAAAACTCCTCAGAAATGTATTTCAGTTTTAGGAGACTCCTCTTTCCTCGCACTCAATCCGTACTGTTCATAACAGCAAGAAAACTAGTCGTCTCTCCTCCCCTGCATATTAGGCAACGTCCTGCCTCCTCACATATGTTATTTCTCCATAAAAATCTTTTTGCCTAGGTCCTTTTCCCTCCCTTGGGAATTTTCACATCTTTCTAAATCCCTAAGTTTCAGGGGTTGCCAATGACCAAATCTTTGATTTGCCACTTGTAACAATCATCCCAGAGGTAGTTCCAACATGTTCCCCACTCATGGAGTCATAGTCAATTGATTTTAACATGGTTGTTCCATTTGTCCTCCTGCAATGAATATAAAATATTATGTTTTCATACAAGTGTCGTAGTCAAATACTTAGTTGGGTCAAATCAGATCTCTTCCCAATAGTCATAATAATTAATTACAATTATCAAATTCAAAATTCGGAATTGCCATAAATGGCAAAATTTTTCCAAATTCGATTTTACTAAAACATAATAATTTTCCAACAAATTTTAAATTTCCAAAAATACTTTATTTTTGGGGATGTCATAGTTAACCATCGTCAACCATGGTCAACCACGGTCAACCATGGTCATGTTCAACCATAGTGAAGTTCATGTTCAACCATAGCCACCCATAGTAAACTAAAGTCAACCAAGGTCTACCAATGTTAACCATGGTGATGGTCAGTGTCATGGAAAACAATTGTCAACCATGGTTAACTATTGTCAACCATAGTCAACCATGGTCAAGGTAAACTACATTCAACCATGGTCATGGTCATGCTCAACTATGGTCAACAATAGTAAACCAAATTCAACCAAGGTCTACAAAATTTACCATGGTCATGGTAAACTAAGGTAAAAAAAAATTAACCATGGTCGTGGTCAGCCACAGTCAACTATAATTAACCATGTTCATTGTCAAGCAAGGTCATGTTCTACCATAATTTACCATGGTCAACCATAGTCAACCATAGTAAACCAAAGTCAACGAAGCTCTACCAAAGTTAACCATGGTCATGGTCAACCATGGAGTCATGGTCTAACATAGTCAACCACATTCATGCTCAACCATAGTCTATCATAGTCAACCATGGTCATGGTCGACATTGTAATCCATGGTTAACCATTTCATAAGAATTTCATTATTATTTGTATTGATATTTTAATTCAAAAATGTATTAATACCCTTCATGCACGATCAGGGTGAACTATAGTTAACCATCTTCAAGTTCATGGTCAACCATACTCATGATTATGGTCAACAATGGTTAGTATCATCCATAGTCATGGTTAACTGTGGTGATGGTAAACTATGGACAACAACTTTCAACCATGGTCAACCAAGGTAAACCATAGTGAAGGTCGGGCTGAACCAAGGTCAACCATAGCTAACCATAGTAAACCAAAGTAAAGAAAGTTCTACCAAAGTTAACCATGGTCAAGGTCGGCTTCACGGACAATTGTCATACTTGTATTTTCCACCATAWGTTGTGAAACCATGTTATTATATGTTATGAGYCTAGAATTACATAAMTGAGTGAAATTCTCATAACTATTTCATAAGGAAATAATTAYTTTGTCACAATTTCATAATTATGAAGTAATAATTATTTCATAGTTGAGAATAAACTCATAATTGAAAAGAATGTTCATAGTGAGTTGGAAAAAKCTCATAATTGAGCATGGARCTTTACTAAAAATCTCATAATAGAGAAAAAGTTCATAATAGGTTGGAAAAAGCTCATAATTAAGCATGAAACTTGTGCATGACTTTTAATTGCTTAGTTCACATGCCATCAAGCCTATCTATGACTTGTAATTTCTTAGTTCACATGCTATCAAGTCATCCATGACTTGTATCCACCTAATTCACATGCCATGAAGCCTATCTCCAATATCTTCTAAAATACTATAAGAAGAGGGCCAAATGAAGGAGATGTAGAGGAGATTTTTTAGGGTGGTTATGTCATCAAAATAGAGAGAGAATATCAGGAGGCTAAGGAGGAGCATYGAGAACCTTGAACTAGGAGGAAGCATCAACATTCAAAGTATGAATTGATGTAATTTCTCTTATGTTATCAATAKATCATTGGTTTTCCCCTCATATGTTTGTATTCCATTAAGAAAATGTTTAGATTTGATTCATCTCTTTATAGATCTTATTAGAAKTAAGTGAGATCTAGGATTCTAATACCATGTAGAGAGGTAGACARGTTGTTTGTATTTTGTATATAGGAAGCRGGTTTTGGATCTTGGAGCTGGAGTTTCAGGACTACAACATCCAGGAGATATGAAGGACAACCTCAAGAAAGGTATGCAAATCTTCACCACTACTCAAGATAAGGATTAATCTATGTGTTTGAATATAGATCTAGGGAAATAATAGGAATAACCCCCTTTATGTATAATATCAAGGAAAGATCCTAGGGATATATTATTGATCTTCTCAGTGAGATCCCTATGAGACTTTGTCCCATAATATATCGACGACTCCACTGGGGACTTTGCTTTCTTCCTTCGCTCTCTTAAAGACTATTTCCTCTAAAAGAGGGATGACACTTTCATACACAATTATATAACTTTATGTGCAAAACATTAAGGAATTGGGTACATATATGGATTCCTCTCGAAAATTTGTCTAATTGTTTTTAAAAAATTGTCCATGTCGGTGTTCGGAAAGCAAAGTTATCGCTGATTCAAAATCAGTTATTTTGCATATTTTTCGTGATGACCACGTAGAATGTTTGGATAATATCTTTTGACGAATAATTGTGATTGTATTCAGAAAAAATCCATTAGAAAGAAGATTTAATAGTATTTGTTTTGATATTTTATATCATATGCTTCTGATAAATTTACACTCTCAAACTTTAGAAATCCACTAGATTGTTTTTTAAGTTTTGGGTGAAATTTTGGGTGTGATCCCTATAGTTACATTGGAGTGGGATGATCTATCCTCATTCCCAATATCCTATAGCCCTTTTTCTTGATTATTTGCTTCTTTTTTTTTCCTTTTTTCATTTGGATTTCTTGCTTAGATCAAGAGATTTTGCACTGACATTGGAAATAATAATAATAATAATAATTCTTGCATGCTTAGTCTGTTTTTGAAGCATTATTGCATTTACATTGGAAATAATAATAATAATAATAAAATTTCTTTCATACTTATCCTGCTTTTGAAGCATTAGTGTTGTCAATGTGATACAAGGAGTTTTCAGTCTTGGACATTTTATGCCTGATTGGTTGATTTCTTTGTTTGAGGATTGCTTTGAGTGTTAAAAAAGAAAAAGGAAAACTCTCTAACCCTCTCATAGCTAGATTTCATCAAATTGAAATATTTTTGCACTTGCATATTTGCATTGTTTATTTGGGTCAAGAGTTCTCATACCATACAAAGTTTTATCCATTCCTTGGACATATGAAACAACCCTTAAAAAGAAGCGCTTAATCTAAAATTTATCAGACGTTTTTTTTTTAGAGAAAACCAACATTAGATAGGTTTAGGTCCTTGGATCAAGATTGGAGAGTAGACTCTCTAAGGCCACAAAACTAAACCTATAAGTCATTAAAGAGTGTGAAAATAAATTCTTACAATTAGTGTGTCGGGAAGCTCTTGTAACACAGGAGTCAAGCACAAGGTCGCATCGGGGCAAGTAGGGAGATTACCCCTCTCTCTTTGTTTTAGTGATTGTGATATCACTTCAATCATTACGCATACGGGGGTTTTATTGGGACACCCCTCCAGAGCTTCGGGATTAGTTACCCTACCCTTATATGCGATAGGACTTACGAATGTTCGCGCGGCCATCTATTGTTAGGTGGTAACCTTAATGGATTTTCCTAAGGATCCACATAGGTGACTGTAGGTGGTATGTGCATGTAGTACCTGTGACAAACATTAGTTAACGGTCCTATTTCCCCTAGAGGGTACCCGCCTTAATAAAGGGTGCTTTCACTAGTCCGGGTTGTTTCGCATTGTTCATTGTAACTACTCCTCTCACCTTCGCTAGTCAATATAGTGGGGACTTCATCTCCCCCATGAGGTTGATTTTTCGAAAGGCCCCTGAGCCAACGGGTTTTCTTGTTGTTTCTTATATTTCATTAGGGATGTGCTCTTTGATTTAGATTCTAGGTTGACCATAGGTTGATTTTTGTTTGTTAGTTACATAGACTTTTCACCATGCTTGAACTACTGCACTAGTCCCGTCGATTACGAGGACTAGATCCTATTACATAGGTGGAACTTCATCCAAAGCGATGCCATATCCATGAGGAAGACTCTAAAGGCTCATATTTGTGGTTTGAAGAAGTTGGCTTGGTTGAGGTAGAAGTGGTTGACGAATGTCCTCCACCCAATTTCAATCTGCCTTTAATTGAACCTAACATACCTATATTAGTCCAAGTACATGAACTTTTCAGTGAGCCTTTTTTATTATTCAATCATCCTCCTACCATGTCTAGACCTATTGCTTTGTCCAATGCAGCTAAGCCTGTAATCCTATCCTCAAGTGGGATTGGGGGAAACTCATTCAAGAGCATCCCAGTCATGTCCTCATTGTCACCACTTATCTCCATTGGACCTTCACCATCCATACCTTTTTTTTTTTCGTTCCTCCATGTGTGGGGCATCACCTGTATTGTCAACTCCATCTATTTGTATACCTAGCATGCACACGCCCATCCCATCTACTTCTCTTCCCACTTCCAGGTTCTTTTCCAATGGGGGGTTGAGATTTGGTTTCAACATGAGAAGTGGATCTCCTTCCACTTCTGCCAATCTAATGACTGGCCCAATGTCATCATGGGTAGGTACATATTTTGGATGGAATATGCCTAGTGGTTTTTGGGTTGTCACTAGTCAACCTAGGGGCATTGGTACTTCTATAAGATTTCCTTTTCCATGGGTCAGTACACCTTTTACTGGGGGCACATCCCTGGGGGGTAATTGGATTTTTCCCTTTTTCCATACATCTAGTCCCAAGGGTTTCTTCCCTGGGACTAGCACTAGGAACCCTTTTCCTAGAGGGTCCATTTCCCCCCCTAGGGAAATCCTCCTATGAGTGCTTTTGTTCATGGGAGTAGTCATGCTCCTGCCAGTTCCACCATCCCTGGGGACACCCACTCTCCAACCATTTCCTAACCTTCAAACAACACCAACATAGGGGGACCACAAGGTCCATCTGGGACAATAGAGACTTCACCTCCCTCTAAGTCTCCATTTGCACAATTCTCATTTCTTGCAATGCTTGAATTTCCATATTTGTCATGATTGATGAATGACCCTATTTCCCATGATCCCTCATGTCCCACAATTCCATCAAAAATCCCATCATACATTCTTAAGTTTGACAGTAAGACGAGAGAATACCCCTCCACACACATCATGACATACCATTTGTGGTGCTCGTCTAAGCATTTAATGGATTATAGTGTGATATTTTGTTTTTTCTAGAGATCCATGAACAAATCCACTTCCAAGTGGTATATTGAACTGAAGGGAGGTTATTTTATAAGGTTCAATGACCTGGCAATGGAATTTTTAACACATTACCAATTGTCTATTCGGTATGAGATAGGAACAAAGATTTTGACTTCCCTATGTCAAATCAATGTCACCCATATTTATGATCATATACATGAGTGGCGGAGGAGGTGTAGGATGATTAAAACTCAGATTCTGCACAAACTCCTAATTGAGTGGTTCACTAACTCCCTCTTACCACCCATTGTCAAGGGTGTAGCTATGGTCGGGGCGACCACCAAAGAGCAATCCATCTTGCATGCCAAACATTTGGATTCGATTTATTCTCAGTTGGGTACTCTCTATGATATTATTACAAATGCTCTTGACTGGTCAATTGATCCTCATTAAACTCTCCTAGGGCCCCATGCCGATGGTGTGGTTGGTTTTTTTTATCATGCATCTGTTAAACAGTTAGTTGATCAGATGGGACACTTTTCCATTCATTCACAACCGTCATTAGTTGGAACTAATTATCAAATAGTTGTAGTCCCTCCTCAAACCTCCAAGGTGAATTCGGTGTAGTCTACGCAACCAATGAATCCTCAACAACCTAGATGGAAGAAAAAGAGGAACAAAAAAAAAAATCATTGATGAGAAAGGGACTGTCACTACTGAAACTTCCTAGGAGGGAGGCGCTAAGGAGAAGAGGAAAGATCGGTTCCCCTACACCATCTATGGGGAGGACCATCCCACTCACTAGTTCCCTCGAAAATATCATATCCATCGGTATTTGGCACAACAACGTGCCCCTAATCAACATGTTGTATTAACGCATCCCTTCCCTCCCCAACCTTAAAACATGGTTGCCTCATATCCCNTCTAATGACTGGCCCAATGCCATCATGGGTAGGTACATCTTTTGGATGGAATATGCCTAGTGGTTTTAGGATGTCCCTAGTCAACCTAGGGGTAATGATACTTCTATAAGATTTCCTTTTCCATGGGTCAATACACCTTTTACTAGGGGCACATCGCTTGGGGGGTAATTGGATTTTTCCCTTTTTCCATCCATCTGGTCTCAGGGGTTTCTTCCCTGGGACTAGCACTAGGAACCTTTTTCCTGGAGGGTCCATTTTCCCCCCTAGTGAAATCCTTCTATGAATGCTTTTGTTGATGGGAGTAGTCATGTTCCTGCCAGTTCCACCATCCCTGGGGGAACCCACACTCCAACCATTTCCTAACCTTCAAAAAACACCAACATAGGGGGACAACAAGGTCCATCTGGGACAATAGAGACTTCACCTCCCTCTAAGTCTCCATTTGCACAATTCTCATTTCTTGCAATGCTTGAATTTCCATATTTGTCATGATTGATGAATGACCCTATTTCCCATGATTCTTCATGTCCCACAATTCCATCAAAAATCCCATCATGCATTCTTAAGTTTGACAGTAAGACGAGAGAGGACCCCTCCACACACATCATGACATACCATTTGTGGTGCTCATCCAATTCTTTAATGGATTATAGTGTGATATTCCATTTTTTCTAGAGATCCACGACCAGAGCCACTTCCAAGTGGTATATTGAACTAAAGGGAGGTTATTTTATAAGGTTTAGTGACCTAGCAATGGAATTTTTAACACATTACCAATTGTCTATTTGGTATGAGATAGGAACAAAGATTTTTACTTCCCTACGTCAAATCAATGTCACCCATATTTATGATCATATACATGAGTGGTAGAGGAGGTGTAAGATGATTAAAAATTAGATTCCGCACAAACTCCTAATAGATTGGTTCACTAACTCCCTCTAACCACCCATTTTCAATGGTGTAGCTATGGTCGAGGCGACCACCAAAGAGAAATCCATCTTGCATGCCAAAAATTTGGATTTCATTTATTCTCAGTTGGGTACTCTCTATGATATTATTACAAATGCTCTTGACTGGTCAATTGATCCTCGTTAAACTCTCCTAGGGCACCATGCTAATGGTGTGGTTGGTTTTGTTTATCATGCATCTGTTAAATAGTTAGATGATCATATGGGACACTTTTCCATTCATTCACAACCATCATCAGTTGGCACTAATTCTCAAATGGTTGTAGTCCCTCCGCAAACCTCCAAGGTGAATTCTGTGTAGTCTACACAACCAATGAATCCTCAACAACCTAGAGGGAAGAAAAAGAGGAACAAAAAAAAAAATCATTGATGAGAAAGGGACTATCACTACTAAAACTTCCTAGGATGGAGGTGCTAAGGAGAAGAGGAAATATCGGTTCCCCTGCACCATCTATGGGGAGAACCATCCCACTCACAAGTTCCCTCGAAAAGATCATATCCATCGATATTTGGCACAACAACGTGCCCCTAATCAACATGTTATATTAACACATCCCTTCCCTCCCCAACCTCAAAACATGGTTGCCTCAAATCCACCCCTCTACCAGGGTTCATCACAGGTATGCATCACCATGAGGTGTCTTCCTCAAATGCTTCAGTAATCATGTGTTACCACACAGTCACTTGCAGACTCAAAACAAACATTATGGCATTCTCAAGCCCTCCAATGCTTCCTCAGTAGCAACATATTCATCCAAACTGAGTGGTCCTCTCCATATAGAGAAGGAATTTCTTGATGCACCTCTTCTCTCCCTGAAGGGAATTCTTCATCGTACGACACATAATCCCAACACACGAGATGTCCACAATTATAATATTGTGGAAGACTTATCCCAAGCACCTTATGCCATATCGATGCTTGAAGTTCTCCAAATCCACCCACGCAGTGGAAAGCATTGGTATCGTCCATAGGTTGGGTTGATCCCTAATAATCGAGCTTGATGACCTTTGATTTATCTCAAGTTACACATAGGCTCTCCCATCAATTAGAATTCTAGATTAAAGTTCGAATGATGGGGAAAAACATCTTCTGAACAATCATTGATGAAGGAACCTCAACTTGCATCATGCCAATTTCTTGGTGGAAATCCATTGTCTCTCCTAAGATTGATACATTTGCTACACTATTAAAATTCTTCGAAAGACACATATTCCAACCACATGGAAACATCACCGCCTTACCCATTGAGTTAGGTGGAAAGACTGTCTTTTTTTCAATGGAGGTTGTTGAGGCACCACCTGAGTACAATCTATTACTTAGGCGCACTTGGTTCTATGAGATGAATGTGGTTTTATCCTTAGTCTTTAGGGTCTTATGTTTCCCTCATCAAGGGAAAATCATTACCATCAATCAACTTGCATTTTTCACCCCACACCTTGGATCCAATACATGGTCTAATGTACGCTTTGTCGATGATATTTCACAATCAACTATGCATGTTGATGTGGGGATGTTCAAATATCCTTTGCTTATAGGTATCTTCCTTCTTCCCCTACCATTTCCTACTACAACCATCACCTCCATCAACATGATTTCCTCATTTACCATTGGATCCATCAGGTCTTTTGATCCTTGGGTGGTACCTCACCCTGAGGATGTTGATTCATATGGAAATTCCATATCACTCACTATGGACGAGATTGTCGATCTAAAAATCCCATCAACATTTGATGATACTAGTCAAGAACTCCATCCTCTTATGGAGTGTGATTCACCTACTCCATTGATATGGGTTGTTGACTCTCTCAGTTCACATGACTCCCATGATTCTAATATTCCTTTAAAATAGTCCATCCTAGAAGTCATGAACTCCATAGAAAATACAAGGGATGAGGTGCTACATCAATCATGTTATCCTCATTTGGAACTGATGAAATTTAACATGATTAGTCTTGGCCCGAGACTGGATGCATTTGCTTGAGCATCCAGTAGAACTCCTAGTCTCAACCCTTTTCTGCCTCAATTATCCTTTTCATAACTTGCCACCGAATTATCTACTTCCTCTTCCATTGAAGATTCACGTTTCATACTTCCTTCATGTATTGATGGATCCCATCAAGGAGCTTCCCTAGCTCATGTGACTACTCACGGTGAGTATATTCGTATGCAGAAATGTGATCTAATGTGGCATGGCGAGACATATGATGCTAACAATGGTTCATGAGTTCATCAATAATGAAAAAGATCCTTGGCCTAAGCTTAGAAATGGGATCTACTTAGCATAAATCATCAAAATGTGTAGTTCCTTGTACATAGGTGTGTGGTGTGAGTGTGATTTTTGTTTTTCCTTTCTCATATCCAAAAAATCCAAAAATATTTTCTTTTTTGAGATTTCACTATGCCTTTTGACCTNTCTAATGACTGGCCCAATGCCATCATGGGTAGGTACATCTTTTGGATGGAATATGCCTAGTGGTTTTAGGATGTCCCTAGTCAACCTAGGGGTAATGATACTTCTATAAGATTTCATTTTCCATGGGTCAATACACCTTTTACTAGGGGCACATCGCTTGGGGGGTAATTGGATTTTTCCCTTTTTCCATCCATCTGGTTCCGGGGGTTTCTTCCCTGGGACTAGCACTAGGAACCTTTTTCCTAGAGGGTCCATTTTCCCCCCTAGGGAAATCCTTCTATGAATGCTTTTGTTGATGGGAGTAGTCATGTTCCTTCTAGTTCCACCATCCCTGGGGGCACCCACACTCCAACCATTTCCTAACCTTCAAACAACACCAACATAGGGGGACAACAAGGTCCATCTGGGACAATAGAGACTTCACCTCCCTCTAAGTCTCCATTTGCACAATTCTCATTTCTTGCAATGCTTGAATTTCCATATTTGTCATGATTGATGAATGACCCTATTTCCCATGATTCCTCATGTCCCACAATTCCATCAAAAATCCCATCATGCATTCTTAAGTTTGATAGTAAGACGAGAGAAGACCCCTCCACACACATCATGACATACCATTTGTGGTGCTCATCCAATTCTTTAATGGATTATAGTGTGATATTCCATTTTTTCTAGAGATCCACAACCAGAGCCACTTCCAAGTGGTATATTGAACTGAAGGGAGGTTATTTTATAAGGTTCAGTGACGTAGCAATGGAATTTTTAACACATTACCAATGGTCTATTTGGTATGATATAAGAACAAATATTTTGACTTCCCTACGTCAAATCAATGTCACCCATATTTATCATCATATACATGAGTGGCAGAGGAGGTGTAAGATGATTAAAACTCAGATTCCGCACAAACTCCTAATAGAGTGGTTCACTAACTCCCTCTAACCACCCATTTTCAATGGTGTATCTATGGTTGAGGCGACCACCAAAGAGAAATCCATATTGCATGCCAAACATTTGGATTTCATTTATTCTCAGTTGGGTACTCTCTATGATATTATTACAAATGCTCTTGACTGGTCAATTGATCCTCGTTAAACTCTCCTAGGGCACCATGCTAATGGTGTGGTTGGTTTTGTTTATCATGCATCTGTTAAATAGTTAGATGATCATATGGGACACTTTTCCATTCATTCACAACCATCATCAGTTGGCACTAATTCTCAAATGGTTGTAGTCCCTCCGCAAACCTCCAAGGTGAATTCTGTGTAGTCTACACAACCAATGAATCCTCAACAACCTAGAGGGAAGAAAAAGAGGAACAAAAAAAAAAATCATTGATGAGAAAGGGACTATCACTACTAAAACTTCCTAGGATGGAGGTGCTAAGGAGAAGAGGAAATATCGGTTCCCCTGCACCATCTATGGGGAGAACCATCCCACTCACAAGTTCCCTCGAAAAGATCATATCCATCGATATTTGGCACAACAACGTGCCCCTAATCAACATGTTATATTAACACATCCCTTCCCTCCCCAACCTCAAAACATGGTTGCCTCAAATCCACCCCTCTACCAGGGTTCATCACAGGTATGCATCACCATGAGGTGTCTTCCTCAAATGCTTCAGTAATCATGTGTTACCACACAGTCACTTGCAGACTCAAAACAAACATTATGGCATTCTCAAGCCCTCCAATGCTTCCTCAGTAGCAACATATTCATCCAAACTGAGTGGTCCTCTCCATATAGAGAAGGAATTTCTTGATGCACCTCTTCTCTCCCTGAAGGGAATTCTTCATCGTACGACACATAATCCCAACACACGAGATGTCCACAATTATAATATTGTGGAAGACTTATCCCAAGCACCTTATGCCATATCGATGCTTGAAGTTCTCCAAATCCACCCACGCAGTGGAAAGCATTGGTATCGTCCATAGGTTGGGTTGATCCCTAATAATCGAGCTTGATGACCTTTGATTTATCTCAAGTTACACATAGGCTCTCCCATCAATTAGAATTCTAGATTAAAGTTCGAATGATGGGGAAAAACATCTTCTGAACAATCATTGATGAAGGAACCTCAACTTGCATCATGCCAATTTCTTGGTGGAAATCCATTGTCTCTCCTAAGATTGATACATTTGCTACACTATTAAAATTCTTCGAAAGACACATATTCCAACCACATGGAAACATCACCGCCTTACCCATTGAGTTAGGTGGAAAGACTGTCTTTTTTTCAATGGAGGTTGTTGAGGCACCACCTGAGTACAATCTATTACTTAGGCGCACTTGGTTCTATGAGATGAATGTGGTTTTATCCTTAGTCTTTAGGGTCTTATGTTTCCCTCATCAAGGGAAAATCATTACCATCAATCAACTTGCATTTTTCACCCCACACCTTGGATCCAATACATGGTCTAATGTACGCTTTGTCGATGATATTTCACAATCAACTATGCATGTTGATGTGGGGATGTTCAAATATCCTTTGCTTATAGGTATCTTCCTTCTTCCCCTACCATTTCCTACTACAACCATCACCTCCATCAACATGATTTCCTCATTTACCATTGGATCCATCAGGTCTTTTGATCCTTGGGTGGTACCTCACCCTGAGGATGTTGATTCATATGGAAATTCCATATCACTCACTATGGACGAGATTGTCGATCTAAAAATCCCATCAACATTTGATGATACTAGTCAAGAACTCCATCCTCTTATGGAGTGTGATTCACCTACTCCATTGATATGGGTTGTTGACTCTCTCAGTTCACATGACTCCCATGATTCTAATATTCCTTTAAAATAGTCCATCCTAGAAGTCATGAACTCCATAGAAAATACAAGGGATGAGGTGCTACATCAATCATGTTATCCTCATTTGGAACTGATGAAATTTAACATGATTAGTCTTGGCCCGAGACTGGATGCATTTGCTTGAGCATCCAGTAGAACTCCTAGTCTCAACCCTTTTCTGCCTCAATTATCCTTTTCATAACTTGCCACCGAATTATCTACTTCCTCTTCCATTGAAGATTCACGTTTCATACTTCCTTCATGTATTGATGGATCCCATCAAGGAGCTTCCCTAGCTCATGTGACTACTCACGGTGAGTATATTCGTATGCAGAAATGTGATCTAATGTGGCATGGCGAGACATATGATGCTAACAATGGTTCATGAGTTCATCAATAATGAAAAAGATCCTTGGCCTAAGCTTAGAAATGGGATCTACTTAGCATAAATCATCAAAATGTGTAGTTCCTTGTACATAGGTGTGTGGTGTGAGTGTGATTTTTGTTTTTCCTTTCTCATATCCAAAAAATCCAAAAATATTTTCTTTTTTGAGATTTCACTATGCCTTTTGACCTTGGAATCTATTTTACATGTGTTGACATGATTCTAGGGACATTATTTTCACAAATATGGTTACTTCCACTGAACTTGAGGTACATGTTCCCAAACTGGCATATAGGGATAGGTTTTCCCTGCATTTTCTGCTTGCATTATTAGCCATCCATTTTTCCATCATTATGCCTTAGGTTTGAACCCAATCGATTGTTACCTTAGCCATTCCTTTTTCATGTCGTAACTAGTTCGATAGTTCATACCTATCATGGGAGCCCTAGTTATCACCCCTATTTCCATTTGATTCACATGCTACATTTTTTCGTAGGCCCAGGAGCTCTCTCTTATCCCTGCCATGACTTGAAGATTAAGCTCATTCTCATCTCTTCATCTATATTCTGGCCACATCCATTTAGGGGTTCCTGGAAATTTTTAAGTTGCTTAATGGTCACCTATTCCTTTGCTTCTTGTGTCATGCCTCCCACCATTGCATAGATGTTTTACTATATCTTGCTTACCTCTATGTAGTAGCCTCTTGCATTATTTGGCCTCCATTTTACATCCACCTTCCCAGGGAGAGAAAAAATTTCTAAGAGTGGACATCAAATGCCACTACCATTTAAATCCCTCATTGCTTAGGTTAGTTCCATGCTCATGGAACATAGGAGCATGTTGTTAAGACACTTGTTTTCTCCCATTGTGTCTCTTATAAGCTCTTTTCGAACTCTCTAAACATGAAAATATTGTCGAGTGAGCTTGTCTTCTTTCACACTCATTAAATGGTTTGAAAGGACATCTATTCGGTATAATTTTAACCCTTTTTTGGATCAGATGGANACTTCACCTCCCTCTAAGTCTCCATTTGCACAATTCTCATTTCTTGCAATGCTTGAATTTCCATATTTGTCATGATTGATGAATGACCCTATTTCCCATGATCCCTCATGTCCCATAATTCCATCAAAAATCCCATCATACATTC
Source organism: Picea glauca (assembly GCA_000966675.3). NCBI lineage: Eukaryota > Viridiplantae > Streptophyta > Pinopsida > Pinales > Pinaceae > Picea > Picea glauca. Next base: position 21,314 of record JZKD02S1640226.1, on the reverse strand, counting down.
TTAAGTTTGACAGTAAGACGAGAGAAGACCCCTCCACACACATCATGACATACCATTTGTGGTGCTCGTCTAAGTATTTAATGGATCATAGTGTGATATTTTGTTTTTTATAGAGATCCATGAACAAATCCACTTCCAAGTGGTATATTGAACTGAAGGGAGGTTATTTTATAAGGTTCAATGACCTAGCAATGGAATTTTTAACACATTACCAATTGTCTATTCGGTATGAGATAGGAACAAAGATTTTGACTTCCCTATGTCAAATCAATGTCACCCATATTTATGATCATATACATGAGTGGCGGAGGAGGTGTAGGATGATTAAAACTCAGATTCTGCACAAACTCCTAATTGAGTGGTTCACTAACTCCCTCTTACCACCCATTGTCAAGGGTGTAGCTATGGTCGGGGCGACCACCAAAGAGCAATCCATCTTGCATGCCAAACATTTGGATTCGATTTATTCTCAGTTGGGTACTCTCTATGATATTATTACAAATGCTCTTGACTGGTCAATTGATCCTCATTAAACTCTCCTAGGGCCCCATGCCGATAGTGTGGTTGGTTTTTTTTATCATGCATCTGTTAAACAGTTAGTTGATCAGATGGGACACTTTTCCATTCATTCACAACCATCATTAGTTGGAACTAATTATCAAATAGTTGTAGTCCCTCCTCAAACCTCCAAGGTGAATTCAGTGTAGTCTACGCAACCAATGAATCCTCAACAACCTAGATGGAAGGAAAAGAGGAACAAAAAAACAAAATCATTGATGAGAAAGGGACTGTCACTACTGAAACTTCCTAGGAGGAAGTCGCTAAGGAGAAGAGGAAAGATCGGTTCCCCTACACCATCTATGGGGAGGACCATCCCACTCACTAGTTCCCTCGAAAAGATCATATCCATCGGTATTTGGCACAGCAACGTGCCCCTAATCAACATGTTGTATTAACGCATCCCTTCCCTCCCCAACCTTAAAACATGGTTGCCTCATATCCCACCCCTCTACCAAGGTTCATCGCAGGTGTGCCTCACCATGAGGTGTCTTCCTCAAATGCTTTAGTGTTCATGTGTTACCACACGGTCACTTGCAGACTCAAAACAAAAATTATGGCATTCTCGAGCCCTCCATTGCTTCCTCAGTAGAAACATATTCATCCCAACTGAGTGGTCCTCTCCATATAGAGAAGGAATTTCTTGATGCACCGCTTCTCTCCCCGAAGGGAATTCTTCATCGTATGACACATAATCCCAACACACGAGATGTCCACAATTACAATATTTTGGAAGACTTAGCCCAAGCACCTTATGCCATATCGGTGCTTGAAGTTCTCCAAATCCACCCCATGCAGCGGAAAGCATTGGTATCGACCATAGGTTGGGTTGATCCCTAATAGTCGAGCTTGATGACCTTTGATTTATCTCAAGTTACACATAGCCTCTCCCATCAATTAGACTTCCATATTAAAGTACGAACGATGGGGAAAAACATCTTCCGAACAATCATTGATGAACAAGCCTCAACTTGCATCATGCCAATTTCTTGGTGGAAATCCCTTGTCTCTCCTAAGATTGATATGTCTGCTACATTATTAAAATTATTCGACGGACACATATTCCAACCACATGGAAACATCACCGCCTTACCCATTGAGTTAGGTGGAAAGACTATCTTTTTTTTCATGGAGGTCGTCGAGGCACCACCTGAGTACAATTTATTACTTAGGCACACTTGGTTCTATGAGATGAATGTGTTTTTCTCCTCAGTCTTTAGGGTCTTACGTTTCCCTCATCAAGGGAAAATCATTACCATCAATCAACTTTCATTTTCACCCCATACCTTGGATCCAATACATGGTCTAATGTACCCTTTGTCAATGATATTGCACAATCAACTATGCATGTTGGTGTGGGGATGTTCAAATATCCTTTGCTTATAGGTATCTTCCTTCTTCCCCCACCATTTCCTACTACAACCATCGCCTCCATCAACAAGATTTCCTCATCTACCATTGGATCCATCAGGTCTTTTGATCCTTGGGTGGTAACTCACCCTGAGGATGTTGATTCATATAGAAATTCCATATCACTCACTATGGACGAGATTGTCAATCTGAAAATCCCATCAACATTTGATGATACTAGTTAAGAACTCCATCCTCATATGGAGTGTGATCCACCTACTCCACCCATATGGGTTGTTGACTCTCTCAGTTCACATGACTCCCATGATTCTAAGATTCCTTTAAAATAGTCCATCCTAGAAGTCATGACCTCCATAGAAAATCCAAGGGATGAGGTGCTACATCAATCATGTTATCCTCATTTGGAACTGATGAAATTTAACATGATTAGTCTTGGCCCGAGACTGGATGCATTTTCTCAAGCATCCAGTGGAACTCCTAGTCTCAACCCTTTTCTGCCTGAATTATCCTTTTCATAACTTGCCACCAAATTATCTACTTCCGCTTCCATTGAAGATTCATGTTTCATACTTCCTTCATGTCTTGATGGATCCCATCAAGGAGCTTCCCTAGATCATGTGAATACTCACAGTGAGTATATTCGTATGCAGAAATGTGATCTCATGTGGCATGGAGAGACATATGATGCTGACAATGGCTCATGAGTTCATCGATAATGAAAAAGATCCTTGGCCTAAGCCTAGAAATGGGCTCTACTTAGCATAAATCATCAAAATGTGTAGTTCCTTGTACATAGGTGTGTGGTGTGAGTGTGATTTTTATTTTTCCTTTCTCATATCAAAAAAATCCAAAAATATTTTCTTTTTTGAGATTTCATTATGCCTTTTGACCTTGGAATCTATTTTACATGTGTTGACATGATTCTAGGGACATTATTTTCACAAATAAGGTTACTTCCACCAAACTTGAGGTACAAGTTCCCAAACTGGCATATAGGGATAGGTTTTCCCTGCATTTTCTGCTTGCATTATTAACCATCCATTTTGCCAGCATTATGCCTTAGGTTTGAACCCAATCGATTGTGACCTTAGCATTTCTTTTGCATGTTGTAACTCGTTCGATAGTGCCTACCTATCTTGGGATCCCTAGTTATCACCTCTATTTCCATTTGATTCCCATGATGCATTTTTCCGTAGGCCCAGAAGCCCTCTCTTATCCCTGCCATGACTTGAAGATTAAGCCTCATTCTCCTCTCTTCGTCTATATTCTGGCCACATCTATTTAGGGGTTCCCGAAAATTTTTAAGTTGCTTAATGGTCGCCTATTCCTTTGCTTCTTGTGTCATGCCTCCCACCATTGCATCGATGTTTTCCTATATCCTTCTTACCGCTATGTAGTAGCCTCTTGCATTATTTGGCCTCCATTTTACATCCACCTTCCCAGGGAGAGAAAAAATTGCTAAGAGTGGACATCAGATGCTAGTACCATTTGAATCCCTCATTGATTAGTTTAGTTCCATGCTCATGGAACATAGGAGCATGTTGTTAAGCCACTCGTTTTCTCCTGTTGTGTCTCCTATAATCTCTTTTCGAACTCTCTAAACATGAAAAGAATGTCTAGTGAGCTTGTCTTCTTTCACACTCATTAAATGGTTTGAAAGGACATCTATTCGGTATAATTTTAATCCTTTTTTGGACGAGATGGACTAATGATGAAAAATGAATATTCTAGTCCACCTGGGCTAGAAGAGTTCTCCCTTGTATTGTTTTATACTTTTCTTGGCTTGGGAGACTAAATTTACAAAAAAGAACATCAATCTTACTTGGTTAAATCTTTCATGCCCGTTAAACCATGAAGGAGACCAAGCATACTTGTGTCATTCTTTTTTGCTCGTTAAACCATGAAGGAGATGGAAAAAAATAAACAAAGAGTGGTGATTTTTCACCATTGGTCTGTTCTCAAAATGGAAGAATCAAGCGAGTCTCCCTTGAACATGTCACATGTTTTAGTCCTCATCATTCAGTTGGGTTTTAGCTTTCCTAAGAGTGATTCCAGTAATATGAGTCAGAGATACTCCTTTGACTAGTTACTCTTCCAGTCATCATGAATATTGCTCTAATGCCTCCTACGTTGTTGCACTATATTAATCCAGCTTCGGTGTCTTGCTGCCAAGTCACCATCGTGTCATGTTATATGTTCAAGGGAATTTTAAGCCTGAGTCATCCATCTGTTATTTTGTTGACTTTTCAAGTGAGTCATCCTTATGTCAATTGTCCTTTGTGATACTCTCTCTTCACATAATTTCTCAGTGTATGTTTCATGTCTATTGATGGGGGATACATCAAGGCCATCCCTCAATGGATCTATTCCTATCGACTTCAGCACATTATCTAGGATATGGATTTAGAAACTAGCTAGTACCTTGGAGCTTGCAGTCATCAGTGGCATGCCTCCTCATGATCGACAATTGGTTTTTCTCATGGACTCTTGATTCATTGATTCTACGAGTGTTCGACATCAAATCCTCTATTCGCACTTGCTAGATTATTTGAGGTACCTTGGGGTCCATCTTCCTCATCGGTGGGTCCCCTCGCATTTGTTAATGGTTTATGTCAATGACCAGTAATCAAACTGTTTCTACCATGATCGACATCAGATCATTTATTCGCATGTTGTAGACTCGTACCATCGGGGTTTGGGATGAAGACCTTGGGTTTGGGGGCACATCATTTCATTACATCATCCCCTCCCAAGTTTCATTGGAGTATATCACTTGTAAATGAAGACTTCAGCGGCACTCTCCTTAGTTCTCATTGTCCTCCTAACACCTGTATGTTGTGTCATATATCCACATTGTATTTGTTGGTGGCTATGATTATGTTCCTAACATAGATCCACATTATATTGTCTAGTGGATATGATTGAGTTCATGACATAGATCCACTTTGTATTGTCTTATGGATACGGTCATTGATGACATGGATGCACTATGTATTCTTTCATGGCCATGGTCTATCATTTCATATCATGGATCCGCAATGTATTGTTTTGTGGCCATGTTCATTTAGAGTCTAAGTATGTCTACCTAGGGGATTGGTCTATATATGCTCTCATCCTTGATTTCTGATTGCAGGTACTCACAGGTTCCTTCGTATCCGAGCTCCTTCCTTAGGCCACTCGTCACCATGAATTTTTGTAATGTATTTCGACCATTCATTACTTTCCCAACCTCACACATTAGGGTGTATCTATTATACTTTTATTTTCCATGATAGGTTGTGAAAGCATGTTATTAGATGTTATGAGGCTAGAATTACATAATTGAGTGAAATTCTCATAATTGTTTCTCAAGGAAATAATTATTTTGTCACAATTTCATAATTATGAAAAAAGAATTATTTCATAGTTGAGAATAAACTCATGATTGGAAAGAAAGTTCATAGTGAGTTGGAGAAAGCTCATAATTGAGAATGAAACTTGAGCAAAAATCTCATTATAGAGAAAAAATTCATAATAGGTTGGAAAAATCTCATAATTAAGCATGAAACTTGTTCATGACATGCAATTGCTTAGTTCACATGCCATCAAGCCTACTTATGAATCATAATTTCTTAGTTCACATGTTATCAATCTATCCATGACTTGTATCCACCTAATTCACATGTCATGAACCCTATCTCCAATTTCTTCTAAAATACTATAAGAAGAGGTCCAAATCAAAGAGATGGGGAGGAGATTTTTGAGG
>JZKD02S1640215.1:121516-148244 GCA_000966675.3 Picea glauca | reverse complement strand
AACTGAATAACATCGAATCAATATCATAAGAGGTCAAGAAATTCAACACCAAAGGGACCGTCATGTTCATATTAAATCACTGTGAAAAAAGTTTGAACCACGGCCCGTGAGACTGGGGATCATCTTTCTGTTTGAAATCCTATATCCCCGCAAAAAACAATAAAAAAAGGATAGTTACAAGAAAAGCTCTGAATCTTGAGACAATATAAATAAAACGCTTAAATTCTAGGACATTTTTCGACATACTTACCAGGGCGAAATTGAGACCCTGTCACGTCGCATCTGGCACGAAAAACGTCAATTTTCCCCAGATTTCGCGTTCATAAGCGCAAAGTGAATGCGGCGAGAATCCTGTGAGMGAACTCCACGGTTTTAATATACAAACTTTGGAGAGATGTGCTCCTGYTGCCCCGTTTCTCCTCCTGCTCCTCGCTATTAATGACAAGCGAGGGTTTCGGAGCAGAAATGGCGTAGGCCGAAAAGAGAAGGGACAGATACCCGAAACATAATACGAAAAAGAGCCGGGAATAAAGCGTGGCTAGATCCGCACATGAATGGGCGTCTAAAATCAGTTCATATTTCTGATCTCGTTCGTTGAATTCGATAGTAACTGCGCACTGTTTAGTACAGAGGATGGGGATATAATATAAACGACTATAACCGTGGTTCGGTGCGGGAAGTAACATCTGGTGGGATGTAACCCTCACATATATTTTATGCTATTTTTTCATATTATGTTGCTGTAATGATTATGCTATTTTTTAACATTAAGCTGCTAATGAGTGTTTTATTCTGCTTTTTAATATTAAATTGGTAACAATTAGTTTTCATTTTCAATTAGGGAGTGATAAAGATAGGCTACCTCAAGAGGCATACGTGGCTTCTTCGGTACCTATGCCAAGTTAGGTTTGCAATGTGGGCCCACTTGCTGGTGTACTCATCCGTCCAAAAAAAGGTGTGAGACTCTGCATATGACTAATGTACCTCAAGCGTGAGAAGGTATCAGTTGTTAGGTTGGTGAGGTCTCATTTTATTTGTATTATCTAATGAATATTATTGTTGGTTGCCTTAATGAAATATCATTTTCTATTCTATAATTAATATTATTGGGTTAAAGATATTGATGGGTGGAACTGGGTGTACGATTAAGCACTTGATTTTGTATGTAAGCTGCTTTGTTAAATTAGATATCATTATTTTATTATAATTTTTTTAAATATATTAAATATAAAAAATAAAATAAAAAATTATAAAAAGTTTTAAATAGTAATTTAGAGTAGTTAAGGATAAATCTAATCTCATTTTTTTTTATTAAGGAGTTTACAAAATTTTATGTTCATGTGGCAAATTATATAATGGTTGAATTGGTAAATCATTTAAAACTATTTTCAAAAAAGATATTCCATAATATCATTTCTAAGTTAATTAAGTTAACTATCATTGAACACTTCCACAAATCTAATCTCTTCATGTGTTTTGACCAAATTAAAATTCTAATTTCAAAATTTTATTACTCCTCTCATATCATTTTAGAAGTATTGGAAATTGAAAATCATCCTAATAATTTTAATAAAAAAGATAGCTACAAACTTAGTCAAAAATAACTATAAACTTAGTCAATGTGGGAGATTTACTATTCATGGCATTAGTTCTTCTTCTTTTTTAAACTTTATTTTTTTTATTTATTTTATTGTTATTATTTAATTTCTTTTATATTTTTCTTTTTTTCTTTTTTTTTTCTTTTATCTTTAGCTTTAATTTTATTTTTCATTTCTTATTTTTTTTATTCATCTCCTCGTTTTTATTATCTTTTTCATTCTTTGAAAATATAAACTTATCAAATTATATTTCTAAAACTTTGTTATTTTTAACATTTTTTAAATTTCAATTTCATTTTTTGCTTTTTGGAAATACTAACTTAACAAATTATATTTCTTAAACTTTATTTTTTTAACATTTTTTTTTTAATTTCAATTTTAACAATATCATTAAATATTTTTTTATTTTCCAGAAAAAATATAACAGTTGACCATATATTGGTTAAGCTTTGCAAGGAGTGAATTTGAATCCACATGAACGTTATTGCACTGCCTCCCAGGCAGTATACATAGTGATGAGTTCATTTTGACTACTTTATTAATTTGGGTTGACTTTAAAAAATTTATAAAAAACTTAATGTGTAACATAACAAACTCAAAATTTTATTTTTTAATATGTAAAAAAAACTGAATTTTCTTACATTTCATTGGCTGATAACTTTATAGTGTTATTGCAGCCTTCACGTATTTCGAGATCAGAATTAACTCAATGACATGACAGACTGGATAAGGGTAAGTTAAATTTATATTTTATATTTATATTTAATAATTTTATATTTATATTTAATAATTTATGGTCAAGTTTTCATCGCAGACTGAGGAGGCAGTGTGCGCAGCCTAGCTGCCTTGTTTAACGAAACTTCTTGCAGAAAGTTCTCGCGACCGCCATAGCCGGAGGAGTTAAACAGCTTTCAACCATGCCTTAGCTTTCTGTAGAGCATTGTCCAGCGAAATTCCTCTTCAACACTCATAGAAGAAACAACGGATTCTTGAGCTTCATTTAATCTGCGTTGCAGAAGCAGACTAGACCAAGCGTTGCCATCACACGAAATCAAGTGATATTCGTTGTGACCAGTCTCATTGTGGGGAAAGAAGCACATAACGGTAAGTATGGGACTGCAGCTGAGGAGGAATGTTTGTGCATTTTTTGCACCACACGATGATCCGCAGTGAACCGGCGCCAGAGAGAACCCAGGGATTTATACCAAGAACTTTTTAACAACAAAAAAATATTTATATGTTAGCTTTTTCTTCTACACAATTTAAAACCAAATGTACACAATTTAAAACCAAACCAAATGCACATGAGAAACAAATATTACTAGTTAGATTTATGGCAAAAAAAAAATAAGCTCAAAAAACAACATTCAATTAAAAAAAAAAATTGATGAGTTTCATGCCTATAAAACTAAAATTTGATGAGTTTCATGTATATAAAATTTTCAATGCAATATAATTTTTAATTTCAGTGGGAAGGACTACTTGCTATGCTTGTGTACTGTTCACTCAAAATGTTTGGACATTTTATAATTGTATGCATCATTTATCTCTAAAAGAACTAAAACAACATTATTTTATATTATTTTTAACAATAATATATTTTATTATTATTTTATAATTAATAATTAAATATCTAATTTTTAGATTTATAAATTAATTTTTCAAAATTATAATTTAAAATTCATTTTTAACTTTTTTAAATTAAATTAAATTAAATTTGTGTATTTTTTATTTATCTCATTCTCTATATTATAAATAAAATTTGTATAAAGGTGAATTTCACTAGCAATTAAAGTTAGTTATAAATTGTAAACAACCAAGCAATGATTGTGTTATTTTCTAGATTAGGTAGATTATTATTATTATTATTATGGCATGTTTTAAATTTGATTAAAAGAGATATTGAAGAAAATCATCACAATATAATTATATTTATATTCAAATATATATGTTTAGAAATTTTATGTAAATAATTTTTAAAATATTTATTTTTATTTTATAAAATGTTGAGTATCTATTTTTTATCAAAAATTGGAATATTATAAATATATTTTATGATGATACTTATATATAATTTTTTTCGAAGAGTATCAACAAGTCTTTTAGGAGTTCACTTTAATGAGATTATAACACTATTTTATATTTTTGGTGAGAATGTGTTAATAAAACAAACTTATTAGTCCATGCGGGAAGTTATTGTTTTTTATTATTATTATTATTAAATAAATAATAAAATTAGTATTGATTTATCATGATTTTGATTGGATATGAACTTGGGGTCTTTCTTATTACAGGTTAGATGGCTAAGTTCTATCGTCATTTAAAGTCCGAGAAGTGCTCCGAGTTTCCAAGATGCTCATTATTACAAGAGGACAATAATTACACAATGGATGTTGATTACGGTAACCCACTAAACCCGAATGACACCACTGTCGACCATTTAGACATGAATACATGTGATTACACTATGGAGGTTGGTCACGTCAACCCACGGAAACCGACTGGTGATTTTTTGTCAACCAGTATGACATAAATCTCAAATAGTTTGTTAATCATTTTCAATATGTCCTGAAAATCTCTCGGTATAGTTGAGTGTATCCCAGCATTTTGTATATATTTTTCGTGCTATGAAAGGTTGTCCATTCAAGATTTGTATAATAGTTTTTGTTTTAACGACCCATTGGAAATGATTTAAGATAAATGAACATAATAATTCTCCATCATTTGGCCCTATTTGGAAAAGGTTTTGTACTGACTGTAAAGGAGAAATGGAATTTAGAATTCTTGGATCAATTGCTCCTTTATTCAGGCCAAAGTCCTTCCACCAATATGCCAACCAAAGAGGTGGTCTTCCTGATGTTGCAGTGTTAACATTCCCAAATTTAACTAGAGTGACGAATTCTTCCTGTTGGATGAAATTCCACCATAATTCTTTATATTCTGTATAGTTGAAACCGGTTTCTGGAAAAATGATATTGGGATTTCTTTCAGGCCAATGAAATAGTAATCTTGCCCTGTTTAGGCAGAAGTACTGTTGGTTGTTGCCTATGTTATCCCTTATATCCTAGACTAGAATAATATCATGGAATAGTTCTATTAGAGCATTTTGTGCTTCAACTACCTTTTCATTTGTTCTAAAAATTATGGGAGCCAAAACATTTGAGACCCTTCTTCCTCTTACTTCAGGTACCAGATTGGAATATGATAGATGAGTTGTCTGAGACAAGATTTGTGTGCTTCTTAACTCCCAATGGGGTACCCATTCTGCTGCATATGTTTCCCATCTCAAAGAATCAGGAATATTGACCAGTGTTTCTGTGCCATTTCTGAGTTGCACAGAGATTATTAAGCAAAGATTTTGAAGATGTTCTCTGCTTAAGAAGTCTGGTATAGAGTTGTCAGTCCCTTTGATATGTTCAATGGTGAAATCAAAATTGCTAAATAAGGCTTGTCGTCTAGCAAATTTAGAATCTCACGGGGACTTTAAATCTTTATTAAGAACTTTGTTCATAGCTGCAGCATCTGTTCTTAATAAAAAAAAATTGTAGATCAAGTAAATTTCAAACTTTTGGATGGCATTTAGGGCGGCTTTAATTTCTTTATCTAGTGTCGAGTAATTCTTTTCTGCTGCTTTCCATAGCCCTGAGGCAAACTGGATAATTTCTTCCTTCTTTTTGCCATCCTTATTCCTAACTTGTTTAAGTACAGCTCCCCAACCAATACTGCTTGCATCTGTTTCAACAATTTTGGGGAGATCATCATCAGAGATGTGGAGAATAGGAAGATTCTTGGTTTTTGCTTTGATATTCTTCACAGCTTGGGTGTGAACTTTTGTCCATGGGCTTGGATCCTTTTTTAATCTGTCATTTAAAAGCTTTCTATCTTGGGCACATTTCTTATAAAAATGGCTAATATAATTCAGGCTGCCCAAGAATCTCTGTAACTGTGTTTTGTCAAGAATCTTGTCAGGAAACTTGTCTGCAAATTCCACAGCATGAGTTTGTAGGGTTAATTTCCCATTATTGATAGTATGGCCTAGGAATTTTATCTCAGTCTTGAAAAGATCAATCTTCTTTTTTGAGAAGACCAGGCCTGCTTGTTTTACTACTTGTAGAAGTTTCCTCAAATGTTTGAAGTGTTGTTCTATAGAGGAAGAGAATACAAGTATATCATAAATGTAAACAATAAGCCAATCAAAATATGGCTTAAGGGTGTCATCCATCACTCTTTGAAATTTAGTTGGTGCATTTTTCAAACCAAAGGGCATTACATTCCATTCATAATGTCCAGCAGGGACATTAAAAGTTGTCTTGAACTTATCCTCTTCTTTGATTGCAACTTGCCAGAATCCTGATTTTAAATCAAATTTTGAAAATATCTTTACTCTTGCAATTCTGGTCACAAGACTGCTTTTGTTGGGTATTGGATATGTGTCATCAGCTAGGACTTTATTCAAGGGTTTGTAATTTACAACTAATCGAGGAATGCCTCTTATTTGTTCATAATGTTTATTAACATAAAATCCATAACAATTCCATGGACTAGTGGATTCTCTTATTAGTTCTTTGCTAAGTAAACCCTTTATCTCTTCTGCACATAATTTTTTATATCCTGCATTCATGGGAATAGCCCTACTCTTACATGGTTTCCCTTCATATTCTTCTTTATAGGGAAGAGAAACCTCATGTTTCTTTTGTTTCCAGAAAGCTGTAGGGTTTTCTGAACAGACTGTATCAATGAATTCTTGTTTCAACAGAAGAATCCTTTGTTGAACTGCTTCTTTATTAAGCTATTCTTTTATTCTTACCCCTGATTGAAATTCTTTCAATTCTTCTATCTTTACGTTTTTTCTTTTAATCATCTGAACCATATCAAAAGTCCTTGGGGTAGATACAAAAGGAAGTTTTATAATAACTTTTTCCTTTTTGAGAAGGAATACTGATGAAATATCCTGGCTTGTCTTTGGTCACCATTGTGGATCCATGTGGAGACACTGTTGCAAGGAAGGGAGTACCAAGGATGCAGGCAATAGGAATGTCTGCTAGAAGAAATTTCATGGTGAGACAATAATCCTGGAAGCATAGAACAGCTTCTGGAATCTGGAAGGAGATTTCATTTGCGATGTTTCCCAATCCGACAACTAATGCTTGAGCTTTTTTCCATAGGGATACAGGAATAATGTCTTTATGTAACATATTCAAGTCCGATCTTGTATCTATCAATGTTTTGAGCTTGAAAGGTATGCCTTGAAATTTTAAATCGATCAGAACATGATATTTCTAATGCTCAATCTGGAGGATTTGTTCTTTCTCCTGTTATGTATTATTCTTTTGGATTTTAATAGACTTCTTTAGTCTATTTATCTCTTTTCCAATATCTGAAATGGAAAGGGTCTGAACATGACAGCATATAGGATTTGCCTTTTTTGGAAGTAAAATTTTTGAACAGGATCTTGAAAATTTTTCTTTCTGAAGTTGCCATTCATAAAAAGAAATGAATATTTCTCCAGAATTCATAAAATTCTTCAATTGTAAGGCCAAGTTTACCTTTTCTTTATCTGAAGTCCTTTTGGCAAAAGAATCTGCTCTTGGATGGGTGAATAAAGCCCAATTCAACATTTCTTTCATCCAGACATCTTTAACGATGTCCTTTTTGCATCCTTTCATTAATAAGAGAAATTTTTGAATTTTTGGAATGGAAGGTTTTCTCACATCTTCAGGGACATAGGCTTGTCGTCTCTGATTTATTTCTGTACAAGAATTTGTCTGGATGACTAAGACATGAGAGTCATGTGGAAAGGGAAAATCTGAACGTTGTGGGTGAGGGCATTGTTCTTTGGCAGTAGAATTTGGTAGAGGTAGGTTTGTCCTAGGATTGTGATTAGCATGTTCAAACTGAACTCTTTCTTCTTCCTTAAATGCAGAAAGAGTAGACAGGGTAATGAGTTCTCCACAATCAAAGCATTTTACTGCAAAGGGAATATTGCCAACTTTATTTGGAAGGGATTGAAGTGAGGTATGTAAACAGAAAGTATTAGTGGATGAAGAAGGAGTCAGAGGACCTTTAGGAAAGGAGGTATGTATAGAAATTTTTCTCTGGGGAAAAGAGATTACTGCAAAAGATGCAGTTTCTTTTATTTGAGCTGAAGTGATAGCTCTCGGAACAGGTGCTCTGGGAGTGTCAATGACCCAATCAGTTGGGAAAGATAGATTTTCCCATTTTATCAATTGATGTTCCATTTTTTGATTTAAAGGGTCGGTTAGCACCAAAGTATTGGATTGAGATGTTTTGTTAGGGGTATGCAAGACTGCAGGAAAAAGAGTATTGGTGTGTCTAAAACATCCCCTAGTTTGGATAGAAATATTTGTCCTGATAGGACACATATCGAATCTAGTAGTTCTAATTTGGAGCTTCAAAATATCTCCAATGTTTTCATCAAAGGTGTAAGCAGAGAAATTCGGATAGCAGTCAAAGTATATGGGCCCGTTGGAAAGAGGGGCAACAATCCCACCTATTAAGGAATCAGTGAATTTATTGTGAGTCGTATCTCTTACTGTGCATAATACATATGCATCAATTCCTTTATGTACTAAGGGACTGATTCCTACTTTGATACATCCAAAATGAAGATAATTTGTTCCATGCTTCTTGGCTTCTTTTTTAATTTCTTTGGGATTTATTAGTGAGATTGTTTGACTGACGTCATTGTTTTGTTGTATTCTTCTTAGAGATTCCTTTACAATTACCCTAGTGACAGCCTTTAGATGAAACATACTCAAATCATGATATACCTGGCTGGGAGATATAGAGGGTAATTTCCAGGCCGCTTGGGGCTGGGTCTCAACTTCTTCTATACTAGCATGATTTATACTTTGAGATCTGTTAAAGGCAAACATGGATTCTAAACTATTTACAGAGTCTGTTTCAGGAGTACATTGATCTTTAGCATTTTTAATTTCTCTAAAAGAGACTGAAGGAGAATCCATTATAGTAGAATTTACTATTTCTGCACAGAAAAGCAGGGCATTTAGTCTTGTGTCTTCCCTAAAGAAGATTAGACAGGCTCCTGGCTGACTACTCAGGCAGAAACTAGTAACTTTGTTAGGAGGTCGCAGTAGTGGAAACTCTGCCTTTAAAGAGCCCGAGACTACTGATACGGCCTCAGAAGTGTGTCGCAAGAGTGGAAACCCTACCTTTAAAGGGCCCGAGACTCTTGATATGGCACTGGATTCTCATATCACACACTATATATCACACACATAAAATAAAACAAAGCGAATAGCTTTTATCAAATCGAAGAGTCTGATATCATACCCGGCTCGAAATGAAGTTCTGTGGCTCTAATACCATTTGTAAGCTGTTACTCTTGAACAGCTTGTCAGAGGCCTCCTCTGTCAGAGAATGAAGCTTGACTATCAGACTTGTCTCATGCGTTGTCTCCTCTTGCCATCTGGTCTTCTGATTTCATCTACTCTCGGCAGAACCAATATCGTCGGGCTAACCGCTTTACTCGGTCCGCTTACTGTACCCCACCACTTGGACTCCACCAAGCTTTTGCGGCCTTATGTGAACCCTATAGTTGATCTTCAACGCCTCTCCGCACCTACCACTGCCCTATAACAGCCTCCTTGCCTTCGCGGGACTTACTACCAGTGCTCGACAGACACCTTATACCAACCACGAGTGAACCTTATCTCCGAATGAGTGAGCTTCAGCAGACAATACCAAGGAACACCGAGTGCAAATACAGGCAAATAAGAAAAATCACAACAAGCGCATGTTACAGAGACAATAATCGAAACTTAAAGTGAAACACATATGCATAAGACTTCTTTATATTATAATCAGAGCATAAAATGCCAGGGTATTAAAACTTTGTGCAAGATGCACAAAGCAAGAGCAGGATGCTCGTATTCACTCACACTCATAACTTACTTACAGACTCAGAGAATGACACAAAGCTTCAGACAGAAGGGAAGCTTAGAATGGGTGATAAGGACACTGGTTGGTTGTTTCAGGATTAATCTGTAAGTGCGGACACGAACCGATCTCCCTAGATCCACCTGGATCTAGAACAAAACAGGACAGAATAATACACTTTCCCTAGATCTAGCATATTGAATGAACTAAGAGATAAGGATTATGGACATACCTTATGAACGCTTTCCTTAAGTCTATGTTGTTCCAAGCTTTGCTCCAATGCTCTTGCACCGTTCAGATCACAACAACACAAACCAATCGAAGTAAAGGCAGATTAATATATTCAATATCTAGTCCATACATATGATCAAAGAATTATGTAATAAAGTGACATCATCTTTATGGGAAAGGGACATATTATTGTATCATATTAAATGTGAAAGAGAGATTACAACCATTGCCTTGATGTCGTAAGGTCCCTTCCAACTGTCCTTCATTCCCCACACACTTCTTGCTCCAAGGATTCTGAAACCATAGATCTGATAGCTACTCACAATCTATCTTGACAAAGCAAATCCCAAAGCCACTCTAACCAAGCCAAAGCTAACAAAGCTCAAGCTCACAAAAGCTCCAAATTCAAGCTAACTTTCTCCATGAGAACTCCTCTCCTTTTATAAGTTGAAGAGGATAAGGTGAGGAGGTTAGGATGATCCCACTAAATCATGAAAGCGAGTTAGATCCAAACCATTCAGATGCCACCTCACCATAGAAGTTTCTCCTTCTAGAAGATTCGAAAATACACTCATTTTTCCCACGTGTTGGCATTCTCGCACCCTAGCTATAGAGCAACCTGCGAACACCCCGCACCCTGACTACAGTGCAACCTGCGAGAATGGGTCATTCTCGCACCCTGCCTATATAGCAACCTGCGAACATCCTTTTTTATAAGGTTTTTACATAAGAAAATGCAACTTCTTTTCTTAGGAAAAGTTCTTCTCCCTTCTCTCTTTAAGAACTTAGGCCACTGTGACCCCTCTGAAGGCAACATATAGGTTTACATCATTAACGATCATAAGGATGACGAAAATAATGTGTAACATTGGTTTCATGGTCATTGGCTCCACATCTATTACAATGCACCCTTAGAGCCACTTGTTTCTTTTCTTGAGCCTCTTTAGCCTCTTGTTATGAGAGTTTTCCTTTTGATTTTCTAGAGGCTATATTATCTGGACAGTTATGTGCCATGTGTCCAGGTTTCCTACATTTCCAGCATTGAATTCGTTGTTTAGCCTGATAGGAATGGGATTTTAATTTTATGTCTTCAGGCTCATAGTAGTGGGTCCTAGGCTTGTATCTGTATTTGTATTTAGTCTTCCTCCCTTTTTCTTCTCTGACTTCTTTTTTCTTTTTCTTTCTCTTTCTAACAGGATCCGTGATATATAAGCCATACTTTTCACAGATAGATTTTTGGTCAGGAAGGTAGGAAAGCTTGGAAACAGAATGTTGGACTTTCATATTTACACATAGTCCAATCAAAGCTTTAGTGATTAAAGAATAAATTCCCCCCCATGTATACATTTTGTAAGGAAGTTTGAAAACTTCCTACATTTTCAGATACTCAACAAATTAACTTGGAATTGCAGCCAAATAAACCTGTTTGCACAGAAGATTTTGACTATGTTGGACTTTGAATATTCTTTGAGTCCAGTCTTTATGGAATTCTTCATACTCAGACATCTTCCTGCACTTCATATTCATGAGAATCAGCTCATGTTTGTCAGCTAATTCCGACTCAATTCCACACTAGTGCTCAAGGATTGCAGTAGTTAGAGCACCAATCATATTATTGTGGGGAGTTCCATCAATATGATATACAATATCCCCTTGTTCATCTCTAAGAACTTCAGCTTCCATTTTTGCAATCATAACAGGAGAAGAAATAACTTCCCACCATTTGCTGAGAGTACATGTAAAGCATTGGATAATAGATTTGCATGCCTCTACTTCTGTCTTTCCTTTCATACACATAATCTTGTAAGACACATAAATTCTATCTATCATCTGTCTGATTTGGGCTACAGATAGACTGTCAATATTCCATTCTTGGAACCAATCTTCAGCAAATGTTTGTGACTCAGGCAGTCATCCTTTACCTATTAGATCTGGGGCTGATGGTCTGCTAGTATGATGTGGAAGGTTTTCATATGCAGGATTTTGAATAGTCACCAGAGAATGATGGTCTTTTGAGGAGGATTCTGGTTTTTCTTCTTCTAGAGGAAAATGGCGAGGGAATCTTTTTTGGATTACTGTCTCAGAAGGTTTATATACAGGAGACAGTATTGAAATAGAAGGGTTTGGAAGGATGAACTGATCAGGGATAACCTTATCAGGGTTGCTATCCTTTTGTCTAATTTCAGTTAATGTCTTTCCCATCTTAGAGAAAGCTTGTCCCAATCCTTCCATTAGTTCTTCATGGTTTCTTAGGGACTCTCTGGATTTACCAGATATTTCACACAGAGCAAAGTCCATTTTGTCTTTTACATCTGTGACCTTTTCTTGGATTTGATTGACAGAGTGTACAATAGTGTTTGTAGATACTTGCAGATCTACAATCTGTCCTTTTCGGGCATAATCGTTGGTCACAAAGGTGTGGGTAGCCATGCATCTTAACGCAGTATTAGTCTAGTTAATCTGTTCTGACACAGACTGAACTCTTTTGTCAATTCCAGAAAGCTGAATAACTTCCTCTGAAAGCAGTAAAGGGACTGCTTTTACTTGTCGATTATTATCTTCAAGGACAATGCCCTTGAAGGGTGGAAAAGTAGAATTTGATTCTAAAGTGTGTCCCTCAATGCTTTTCCACTTATGTCTGGGAGGATTCTCAGAGTTTTCTCCCATCATTTGAACTACAACCTTTTGATTTAATTTCTTCCATTCAAAGAAAGAAATCCATAAGTTGTTATCAGACATATATTTCTGCCAGTCTTGGGATAGTTTGAGTTTTTCACTATCTGACACGGCTGAGTTAAAATCATTTCTTTCTGGATTTGTAAACAAATCCCAGTTCAACATTTTCTTGATCCATTTTTCTTCAATAGATCCTTTCTGGCATCCTTTCATGATTGAATGAAATTTGTGAATTTCATCCACAAAAGGTCTTTGAATATCACTGGGTAAAGGGTTTGAAAATCTGCAGTCTGGAATGACTTGGTCACACTGTTCTATATACCCTAACCCATATCTTGGAGTACCAGGGGGTCTCATGCCTTTATATATGTCTTGTATTCTGGGATCAAGTGTTTCAATTGTAGGCATATAATGGATCATTAAACACATTGCAGGCTCCGAAGTAGATGCAATACAATCTACAGTATTATTTACAGAATGAACACAAATAGAAGAATCCATAGATATAATAGAGATTAATATAACTACAGAGGAAAGTAGGGCATTTAGTCTTGTGTCTTCCCTAAAGAAGATTAGACAGGCTCCTGGCCGACTGCTCAGGCAGAAACTAGTAACTCTGTTAGGAGGTTGTAGTAGTGGAAACTATGCCTTTAAAGAGCCCGAGACTACTGATACGGTCTTAGAAGTGTGTCGCAAGAGTGGAAACCCTGCCTTTAAAGGGCCCGAGACTCTTGATACGACACTGGATTCTCAGATCACACACTATATATCACACACAGAAAATAAAACAGAGCGAATAGCTTTTATCAGATCGAAGAGTCTGATATCATACCCGTCTCGAAATGAAGTTATGTGGCTCTGATACCATTTGTAAGTTGCTACTCTCGAACATCTTGTCAGAGGCCTCCTCTATCAGAGAATGAAGCTTGATTATCAGACTTGTCTCATGCGCTGTCTCCTCTTGCCATCTAGTCTTCTGATTTCTGCTACTCTCGGTAGAACCAATATCGTCGGGTTAACCGCTTTACTTTGTCTGCTTACTGTACCCCACCACTTGGACTCCGCCAAGCTTTTGTGGCCTTATGTGAACCCTATAGCTGATCTTCAACGCCTCTCCGCACCTGCCACTACCCTATAGCGGCCTCCGTGCCTTCACGGGACTTACTACCAGTGCTCGACAGACACCTTATACCAACCACGAGTGAACCTTATCTCCGGATGAGTGAGCTTCAGCAGACAGTACCAAGGAACACCGTGTGCAAATACAGGCAAATAAGCAAAATCACAACAAGCGCATGTTACAGAGACAATAATCGAAACTTAGAGTGAAACACATATGCGGAAGACTTCTTTATATTATAATCAGAGCATTAAATGCCAGGGTATTACAACTTTGTGCAGGATGCACAGAGCAAGAGCAGGATGCTCGTATTCGCTCACACTCACAACTTACTTACAAACTCAGAGAATGACACAAAGCTTCAGACAGAAGGGAAGCATAGAGACTCGGACTGACTAAACTCAAATTCTCTATGAAAAACTGCTCCTCGAGAATGAGCTCTCATCCTTCATTTATACAAATTTGTGAAGGAACAATCATTATGAAGAAAAGACTCAAATAGACAAATGGTCCTACATGTCGTCCACTAGATCTTAATTTATGGATTTGGCGGATGTATTCGTACAAGAATCTCCGACCAAATCATAAACACCACTGTCGGCCATTTAGACACGAATACATGTGATTACACTGTGGAGGTTAGTCACGTCAACCCACGGAAACCGAGTGTCACCGTTTGTCGGACAGTAGGACAAATTTCATTATTCTACTGGATGATCATCGAAGTGACGGAATCGGTAAGGGTCCCAGTGTTGAGTATACACTTCTCTTTATAATTCTGGATCCTCGTCACTGTCTTTGTCTTGTTGGAGAACATACCTGGTTCTAATGATCCATGGATGCCTTTCTTTGATAAAGAGCATTTTATATTCTTCTTCAGAATAGAGATCATGGACAGTTTGGAGTCTTCTGCCAGGGAATAAAAACATCTGGGCTGTTTCAGTAACATCAGGATGAATTCCGCTTAGATGTAGCCCGAATTTCTTCCACCAGTCCATTAGCCAATCAGGTTCAGGCGATGTAATAAAAGGCATAGAAAATTTGATCATACAGTAATAATATATGTACCTGTCTGTCCATAGACAGACATTATACCACATGGCTTTGTATTGAGAATAGTTTATTTCAAATAATCTTTCATGTGGATCTTGATTTGGCCATGATTGTAGAGTCCTTATTCTGTTTATCTGGAAAAAATTCCAGGCTAGTGTTTCTTGCCAGGTCTGGGTTTGTTGGCAGAACCATTCCCTATTAGCAGATCTAATTCTGCTAAGGTCTCCCATTTCTACTAGCTTTTGTCTAGCAACAATTGTGGATGCATGATGCATTCGTCCAATAATATACTGAGGAGGTATTACATGAATACCGGTATTTCTTGAGAATCCTGGCAATCCAAACTCAACTCCTTCTGAGGATCTTAATTGCCAATTTGGAACCCAATTTTCCTTGTATGTTTCCCATGGTGTATTGTCATCCAGATAATGTGTCACTGGTCCATTTCTGTAGTCATCCCAAGTACTTATAATTACCATATTTTTAGAGCAATAGGCAATTTGGGCATGAGTTTCTGATATAAATGGTAATTCTATTCTTTTGGGAGGATGACCTTCAATACTAGGCAAGGTGATAAAATATCCTAGTTCACCTGTAGAGCTTTGATAAGAACCATGAGGTTCTACTGCAGATAGAAATGGTGTGCCAAGGATACATTCCACTGGTAGATATGTTCACAAATATTTCATTCCCAGGGCATATTCATCAAACAGCAGGATGCCCTTAGGAATCTCAAAATACATGACAATATTTACATTTCCCAGTCCTATAGCAGAGTAATTACTGGGAAGCCAATATTTTGCAGGAATCAGGTCTTTATGCACCAGATTCATATCTGAACCAGTATCTAATAGTGCATTTAACTTAAATATTTCTCCATTTATTTCTAACTTGATTCTTACTTGATACTTTTGAAATTTGATGGGCATGATTTTCATGGCTGTTAGCCCTTGCATATGGGGATTTGTTTGCCCTTGTATAATTAATTTTGGACTCTCAAACGGGGCGTGTTCTAATGGGGGAGGTATTGAGTCCGATCTTTCTTTAATTTCTCTGATTTCCTGTCTATCCCATGAGTCAATTTTGAAGCTATATTCAACTTCTTCTTTCATCCTTTTAATTTGTCCTTTTAATTCAGAAACTTCCTTTTTTAAAAGAAGTACCTCCTTAGCTAGATCAGTCACAGAGGTATTTTGCAATTTTGCCTCTCTGTTGAATTTGATTAAAGTCTTAGTATTTCTGTCATAAGAGGCATCAATGAACAAAGGTTCTCTTTTAGAAGATTCAACAGTTTTATTCCTCTGGTCAGTTTTAACAGTTTTCACAAAAGTGTCAAGAAGTGAATTTTTCATTTCTCCCTCAGGCAAGGCTTTGATTTGAGCCAGCATTTGTGCTTCTTGATCTCATGTGTTATGGAACATATAGACTTTTAATTTTCTTTTGATTTCTGCTTCTGATTCAGTTTCAGAATTGTCTGTATCACTTTTGCAAGAACATAAATTCGGATTTCTACAATTGCAGTCCTGGTTAATCAAAATTTCTTCTTCTGAGCTATAATGAAACTCAGAAGTACTATTAGAGTCTGAACAACATCCTTATTGAAGAAGATGAACTTCTTCTCTTTTGAATGGGTGATAAGGACACTGGTTGGTTTCATGGTCATTAGCTCCACATCTATTACAATGCACCCTTAGAGCCACTTGTTTCTTTTCTTGAGCCTCTTTAGCCTTTTGTTCTGAGAGTTTTCCTTTTGATTTTCTAGAGGCTATATTATCTGAATAGTTATGTGCCATGTGTCCAGGTTTCCCACATATCCAGCATTGAATTTGTTGTTTAGCCTGATAGGAATGGGATTTTAATTTTATGTCTTCAGGCTCATAGTAGTGGGTCCTAGGCTTGTATCTGTATTTGTATTTAGTTTTCCTCCCTTTTTCTTCTCTGACATCTTTTTTCTTTTTCTTTCTCTTTCTAATAGGATCTGTGATATATAAGCCATACTTTTCACAGATAGATTTTTGGTCAGGAAGGTAGGAAAGCTTGGAAACAGAATGTTGGACTTTCATATTTACACATAGTCCAATCAAAGCTTTAGTGATTAAAGAATAAATTCCCCCCCATGTATACATTTCGTAAGGAAGTTTGAAAACTTCCTGCATTTTCAGATACTCAACAAATTTACTTGGAATTGCAGCCAAATAAACCTGTTTCCAGAGAAGATTTTGACTATCTTGGACTTCAAATATTCTTTGAGTCCAGTCTTTATGGAATTCTTCATACTCAGACATCTTCCTGCACTTCATATTCATGAGAATCAACTCATGTTTGTCAGCTAATTCCGACTCAGTTCCACACCAGTGCTCAAGGATTGCAGTAGTTAGAGCACCAATCATATTATTGTGGGGAGTTCCATCAGTATGATATACAATATCCCCTTGTTCATCTCTAAGAACTTCAACTTTCATTTTTGCAATCATAACAGGAGAAGAAATAACTTCCCACCATTTACTGAGAGTCCCTGTAAAGCATTGGATAATAGATTTGCATGCCTCTACTTTTCTCTTTCATTTCATACACATAATCTTGTAAGAGACATACATTCTATCTATCATCTGTCTGATTTGGGCTACAGACAGACTGTCAATATTCCATTCTTGGAACCAATCTTCAGCAAATGTTTATGACTTAGGCAGTTGTCCTTTACCTATTAGATCTGGGGTTGATGGTCTGCTAGTATGATGTGGAAGGTTTTCATATGCAGGATTTTGAATAGTCACCAGAGAATGATGGTCTTTTGAGGAGGATTCTTGTTTTTCTTCTTCTAGAGGAAAATGATGAGGGAATCTTTTTTGGATTACTGTCTCAGAAGGTTTATATACAAAAGACAGTATTGAAATAGAAGGGTTTGGAAGGATGAACTGATCAGGGATAGCCTTATCAGGGTTGTTATCCTTTTGTCTAATTTCAGTTAATGTCTTTCCCATATTAGAGAAAGCTTGTCCCAATCCTTCCATTAGTTCTTCATGGTTTCTTAGGGACTCTCTGGATTTACCGGATATTTCACACAGAGCAGAGTCCATTTTGTCTTTTACATCTGTGACCTTTTCTTGGATTTGATTGACAGAGTGTACAATAGTGTTTGTAGATACTTGTAGATCTATAATCTGTCCTTTTTGGGCATAATCGTTGGTCACAAAGGTGTGGGTAGCCATGCCTCTTAAGGCAGTATTAGTCCAGTTAATCTGTTTTGACAAAGACTGAACTCTTTTGTCAATTCCAGAAAGCTGAATAGCTTCCTCTGAAAGCAGTAAAGGGACTGCCTTTACTTGTCGATTATTATTTTCAAGGACAATGCCCTTGAAGGGTGGAAAAGTAGAATTTGATTCTACAGTGTGTCCCTCAATGCTTTTCCACTTATGTCTGGGAGGATTCTCAGAGTTTTCTCCCATCATTTGAACTACAGCCTTTTGATTTAATTTCTTCCATTCAAAGAAAGAAATTCATAAGTTGTTATCAAACATATATTTCTGCCAGTCTTGGGATAGTCTGAGTTTTTCACTATCTGACACGGCTGAGTTAAAATCATTGATTTCTGGATTTGTAAACAAATCCCAGTTCAACATTTTCTTGATCCATTTTTCTTCAATAGATCCTTTCTGACATCCTTTCATGATTGAATGAAATTTGTGAATTTCATCCACAGAAGGTCTTCGAATATCACTGGGTAAAGGGTTTGAAAATCTGCAGTCTGCAATGACTTGGTCACACTGTTCTATATACCCTAACCCATATCTTGGAGTACCAGGGGGTCTCATGCCTTTATATATGTCTTGTATTCTGGGATCAAGTGTTTCAATTGTAGGCATATAATGGATCATTAAACACATTGCAGGCTCCGAAGTAGATGCAATACAATCTACAGTATTATTTACAGAATGAACACAAATAGAAGAATCCATAGATATAGTAGAGATTATTATAATTGCACAGGAAAGCAGGGCGTTTAGTCTTGTGTCTTCCCTAAAGAAGATTAGACAGGCTCCTGGCCGACTGCTCAGGCAGAAACTAGTAACTCTGTTAGGAGGTCGCAGTAGTGGAAACTCTGCTTTTAAAGAACCCGAGACTACTGATACGGCCTTAGAAGTGTGTCACAAGAGTGGAAACCCTACCTTTAAAGGGCCCGAGACTCTTGATACGACATTGGATTCTCAGATCACACACTATATATCACACACAGAAAATAAAACAGAGCGAATAGCTTTTATCAGATCGAAGAGTCTGATATCATACCCGTCTCAAAATGAAGTTCTGTGGCTCTGATACCATTTGTAAGCTGCTACTCTCGAACAGCTTGTCAGAGGCCTCCTCTGTCAGAGAATGAAGCTTGACTATCAGACTTGTCTCATGCGTTGTCTCCTCTTGCCATCTGGTCGTTTGATTTCTGCTACTCTCGACAGAACCAATATCGTCGGGTTAACTGCTTTACTCTGTCCGCTTACTGTACCCCACCACTTGGACTCTACCAAGCTTTTGCGGCCTTATGTGAACCCTATAGCTGATCTTCAGCGCCTCTCCGCACCTACCACCTCCCTATAGCGGCCTCCTTGCCTTCACGGGACTTACTACTAGTGCTCGACAGACACCTTATACCAACCACGAGTGAACCTTATCTCCGGATGAGTGAGCTTCAACAGACACTACCAAGGAACACCGAGTGCAAATACAGGCAAATAAGAAAAATCACAACAAGCGCATGTTACAGAGACAATAATCGAAACTCAGAGTGAAACACATATGCGGAAGACTTTTTTATATTATAATCAGAGCATAAAATGCCAGGGTATTACAACTTTGTGCAGGATGCACAGAGCAAGAGCAGGATGCTCGTATTCGCTCACACTCACAACTTACTTACAGACTCAGAGAATGACACAAAGCTTCAGACAGAAGGGAAGCTTAGAGACTCGGACTAACTAATCTCAAACTCTCTATGAAAAACTCCTCCTCGAGAATGAGCTCTCATCCTTCATTTATACAAATTTGTGAAGGAAGAGTCATTATGAAGAAAAGACTCGAATAGACAAATGGTCCTACATGTCGTCCACTAGATCTTACTTTATGGATTTGGCAGATGTATTCGTACAAGAATCTCCGACCAAATCATAAACACCACTGTCGTCCATTTGGACATGAATACATGTGATTACACTATGGAGGTTGGTCATGTCAACCCACAGAAACTGACTATCACCGTTTGTCGGACAGTAGGACAAATTTCATTATTCTACTGGATGATCATCGAAGTGGCGAAATCGGTAAGGGTCCCAGTGTTGAGTATACACTTCTCTGTATAATTCTGGATCCTCGTCACTGTCTTCGTCTTGTTGGAGAACATACCTGGTTCTAATAATCCATGGATGCCTTTCTCTGATAAAGAGCATTTTATATTCTTCTTCATAATAGAGATCATGGACAGTTTGGAGTCTTCTGCCTGGGAATAAAAACATTCGGGCTGTTTCAGTAACATCAGGATGAATTCCGCTTGGATGTAGCCTGAATTTCTTCCACCAGTCCATTAGCCAATCAGGTTTAGGCGATGTAATAAAAGGCACAAAAAATTTGATCATACACTAATAATATATGTACATGTTTGTCCATAGACAGACATTATACCACATGGCTTTGTATTGAGAATAGTTTATTTCAAATAATCTTTCATGTGGATCTTGATTTCGCCATGATTGTAGAGTCCTTATTCTGTTTATCTGGAAAAAATTCCAGGCTGGTGTTTCTTGCCAGGTTTGGGTTTGTTGGCAGAACCATTCCCTATTAGCAGATCTAATTCTGCTAAGGTATCCCATTTCTACCAGCTTTTGTCTAGCAGCAATTGTGGATGCATGATGCATTCGTCCAATAATATACTGAGGAGGTATTACATGAATACCGATATTTCTTGAGAATCCTGGCAATCCAAACTCAACTCCTTCTGAGGATCTTAATTGCCAATTTGGAACCCAATTTTCCTTGTATGTTTCCCATGGTGTATTGTCATCCAGATAATGTGTCACTGGTCCATTTATGTAGTCATCCCAAGTACTTATAATTACCATATTTTTAGAGCAATAGGCAATTTGAGCATGCGTTTCTGATATAAATGGTAATTCTATTCTTTTGGGAGGATGACCTTCAATACTAGGCAGGGTGATAAAATATCATGGTTCACCTGTAGAGCTTTGATAAGAACCAGGAGGTTCTACTGCAGAGAGAAATGGTGTGCCAAGGATACATTCCACTGGTAGATCTGTTCACAAATATTTCATTCCCAGGGCATATTCATCAAACAATAGGATGCCCTTAGGAATCTCAAAATAAATGACAGTATTTACATTTCCCAGTCCTATAGTAGAGTAATTACTGGGAAGCCAATATTTTGCAGGAATCAAGTCTTTATGCACCAGATTCATATATGAACCAGTATCTAATAGTGCATTTAACTTAAATATTTCTCCATTTATTTCTAACTTGATTCTTACTTGATACTTTTGAAATTTGATGGGCATGATTTTCATGGTTGTTAGCCCTTGCATATGGGCAGTTGTTTGCCCTTGTATAATTGATTTTGGACCCTCAAAAGGGGCGTCTTCTAATGGGGGAGGTATTGAGTCCAATCTTTCTTTAATTTCTCTGATTTCCTGTCTAGCCCAGGAGTCAATTTTGAAGCTATATTCAGCTTCTTCTTCCATCCTTTTGATTTTTCCTTTTAATTCAGAAACTTCCTTTTTTAAAAGAAGTACCTCCTTAGCTAGATCAATCACAGAGGTATTTTGCAATTTTGCCTCTCTGTTGAATTTGATTAAAGTCTTAGTATTTCTGTCGTAAGAGGCATCAATGAACAAAGGTTCTCTTTTAGAAGATTCAACAGTTTTATTCCTCTGGTCAGTTTTAACAGTTTTCACAAAAGTGTCAAGAAGTGAATTTTTCATTTCTCCCTTAGGCAAGGCTTTGATTTGAGCCAGCATTTGTGCTTCTTGAACTACTGTGTTATGGAACATACAGACTCTTAATTTTCTTTTGATTTCTGGTTCTGATTTAGTTTCAGAACTTTCTGTATCACTTTTGCAAGAACATAAATTCGGATTTCTGCAATTGCAGTCCTGGTTAATCAAAATTTCTTCTTCTGAGCTATAATGAAACTCAAAAGTAATATCAGAGTCTGAGCAACATCCTTCTTGAAGAAGATGAACTTCTTCTCTTTTGAATGGGTGATAAGGACACTGGTTGGTTTCATGGTCATTGGCTCCACATCTATTACAATGCACCCTTAGAGCCACTTGTTTATTTTCTTGAGCATCTTTAGCCTTTTGTTCTGAGAGTTTTCCTTTTGATTTTCTAGAGGCTATATTATCTGGACAATTATGTGCCATGTGTCCAGGTTTCCCACATATCCAGCATGGAATTTGTTGTTTAGCCTGATAGGAATGGGATTTTAATTTTATGTCTTCAGGCTCATAGTAGTGGGTCCTAGGCTTGTATCTGTATTTGTATTTAGGCTTCCTCCCTTTTTCTTCTCTGACTTCTTTTTTCTTTTTCTTTCTCTTTCTAACAGGATCTGTGATATATAAGCCATACTTTTCACAGATAGATTTTTGGTCAGGAAGGTAGGAAAGCTTGGAAACAGAATGTTGGACTTTCATATTTACACATAGTCCAATCAAAGCTTTAGTGATTAAAGAATAAATTCCCCCCCATGTATACATTTCGCAAGGAAGTTTGAAAACTTCCTGCATTTTCAGATACTCAACAAATTTACTTGGAATTGTAGCCAAATAAACCTGTTTCCACAGAAGATTTTGACAATCTTGTCTCAGACAACTCATCTATCATATTGCAATTTGGTACCTGAAGTAAGAGGAAGAGGGGTCTCAAATCTTTTGGCTCCCATAATTTTTAGAACAAATGAAAAGGCAGTTGAAGCACAAAATGCTCTAACATAACTATTCCATGATATTATTCTAGTATGGGATATAAGGGATAACATAGGCAACAACCAACAATACTTCTACCTAAACAGGCCAAGATTACTATTTCATTGGCCTGAAAGAAATCATAATATCATTTTTCCAGAAACCGGCTTCAACTATACAGAATATAAAGAATTATGGTGGAATTTCATCCAACAGGAAGAATTCTTCACTCTAGTTAAATTTGGTAATGTTAACACTGCAACATCAGGAAGACCACCTCTTTGGTTGGTTGATTGGTGGAAGGACTTTGGAATGAATAAAGGAGCAATTGATCCAGGAATTCTAAATTCCATTTCTCCTTTACAGTCAGTACAAAACCTTTTCCAAACAGGGCCAAATGATGGAGAATTATTATGTTCATTTATCCTAAATCATTTCCAATGGGCTGTTAAAACAAAAACTATTATACAAATCTTGAATGGACAACCTTTCATAACACAAAAAATGTATACAAAATATTGGGATACACTCAACTATCCCGAGAGATTTTCAGGACATATTGAAAATGATTAACAAACTATTTGAGATTTATGTCATACTGGTTGACAAAAAATCACAACTCGGTTTCCGTGGGTTGACGTGACCAACCTCCATAGTGTAATCACATGTATTCATGTCTAAATGGACGACAATGGTGTCATTCAGGTTTAGTGGGTTACCGTAATCAACATCCACTGTGTAATCAGCATCTTGGAAACTCAGAGCACTTCTCCGACTTCTGGCGTGGTTTGACCCGCATTTCCGAGATTCTCTCCTTTATGTCATGTTTTGTTTGTCCTCTGATCGGGGAATCTTGCACGACTACCCCGTCAGATTTACTGTTCTATCTACTTTCGGTTGATATGAAATAAAGCTTATGATTTGGTCGGAGATTCTTGCACGAATACATCCGCCAAATCCATAAAGTAAGATCTAGTGGACGACATGTAGGACCATTTGTCTATTCGAGTCTTTTCTTCATAATGACTCTCCCTTCACAAATTTGTATAAATGAAGGATGAGAGCTCATTCTTGAGGAGTAGTTTTTCATAGAGAGTTTGAGTTTAGTCAATCCGAGTCTCTAAGCTTCCCTTCTATCTGAAGCTTTGTGTCATTCTCTGAGTCTGTAAGTAAGTTGTGAGTGTGAGCAAATAAGAGCATCCTGCTCTTGCTCTGTGCATCTTGCACAAAGTTGTAATACCCTGGCATGGTTATGCTCTGATTTTAATACAAAGAAGTCTTCCGCATATATGTGTTTATCTCTGAGTTTCGATTATTGTCTTTGTAACATGCGCTTGTTGTGATTTTTCTTATTTGCCTGTATTTGCACTCGGTGTTCCTTGGTACTGTCTGCTGAAGCTCACTCATCCGGAGAAAAGTTTCACTCGTGGTTGGTATAAGGTGTCTACCGAGCACTGGTAGTAAGTCCCGCGAAGGCAAGGAGGCCGCTATAGGGTAGTGGTAGGTGTGGAGAGGCGTTGAAGATCAGCTATAGGGTTCACATAAGGCCGCAAAAGCTTGGTGGAGTCCAAGTGGTGGGGTACAGTAAGCAGAGAGAGTAAAGCGGTTAACCCGACGATATTGGTTCTGCCGGGAGTAGCAGAAATCAGAAGACCAGATGGCAAGAGGAGACAGCGAATGAGACAAGTCTGATAGTCAAGCTTCATGCTCTGACAGAGGAGGTCTCTGAAAAGCTGTTCGAGAGTAGCAGCTTACAAATGGTATCAGAGCCACTGAACTTCATTTCGAGCCAGGTATGATATCAGACTCTTCGATTTGATAAAAGCTATTCGCTCTATTTTATTTTCTGTGTGTGATATATAGTGTGTGATCTGAGAATCCAATGCCATATCAAGAGTCTCGGGCCCTTTAAAGGCAGGGTTTCCACTCTTGCGACACATTTCTGAGGCCGTATCAGTAGTCTCAAGCTCTTTAAAGGCAGAGTTTTCATTACTGCGACCTCCTGACAGAGTTACTAGTTTCTGCCTGAGTAGTCGGCCAGGAACCTGTCTAATCTTCTTTAGGGAAGACACAAGACTAAACGCCTTGCTTTTCTGTGCAGAAATAGTAAATTCTACTATAATGGATTCTACTTCAGTCTCTTTCAGAGAAATTAAAAATGCTGAAGATCAATGTACTCCTGAAACAGACTCTGTAAATAGTTTAGAATCCATGTTTGCCTTTAACAGATCTCAAAGTATAAATCATGCTAGTATAGAAGAAGTTGAGACCGAGCCCCAAGTGGCCTGGAAATTACCCTCTATATCTCCGAGCCAGGTATATCAGGATTTGAGTATGTTTCATCTAAAGGCTGTCACTAGGGTAATTGTAAAGGAATTTGTAAGAAGAATACAACAAAACAGTGACGTCAGTCAAACAATCTCACTAATAAATCCCAAAGAAATTCAAAAAGAAGCCAAGAAGCATGGAACGAATTATCTTCATTTTGGATGTATTAGAGTAGGAATCAGTCCCTTAGTGGATAAAGGAATTGATGCATATGTATTATGCACAGTAAGAGATACGACTCACAATAAATTCATTGATTCCTTAATAGGTGGGATTGTTTCCCCTCTTTCCAACGGGCCCATATACTTTGACTGCTATCCGAATTTCTCTGCTTACACCTTTGATGAAAACATTGGAGATATTTTGAAGCTCCAAATTAGAATTACTGGATTCCATATGTGTCCTACCATGACAAATATTTCTATCCAAACTAGGGGATGTTCTAGACACACCAATACTCTTTTTCCTGCAGTCCTGCATACCCCTAACAAAACATCTCAATCTAGTGCTTTGGTGCTAACTGACCCTTTAAATAAAAAAATGGAACATCAATTGATAAAATGGGAAAATCTATCTTTCCCAACTGATTGGGCCATTGACACTCCCAGAGCACCTGTTCCGAGAGCTATCACTTCAGCTCAAATAAAATAAACTGCATCTTTTGCAGTGTTAGCACTCTGTAATTTGCCCAAGGTTGTGAGGCAGTCACAGAGGCAACATCAAAACCACTTCGAGTCTTGGATCTAGCCCTCCAAGACTGAGAGAGGGATCTCTCTGTATGATATAGCTTTGCTTGAAGAGAATATTAGGCTAGTTAATGGGTTCAGAATTTGAATTTTAAAATTGGTAAGAGCAGAGAAAAGGAACCATGGGCAATGGAGTCACAAACTGAGATTTAATAAAAAACAAATCCTACAGACAGCTTTACAGGGCAAGGTAGGAAAATGACTGGATCTGGTAAAATTAAATGAGATGAAAGAGGAGGAAAAAGAAATGATCAATTTAGCAACAGAGCAATGAAGAATTCTGCCACAGAATATCAGAAGAAAACATTAATATTATCCACAGCCAGAAACAGAGTGTATCTTACAACAAATTCTGCTCATAATCTTCTGTCGAATAATAAGGAAAGAAAACATATGGAGACAAAGAAAACAATTTACTGGAGGAGCACTTCACCAATATACTTGACACAAGAATCCTGTAATTGTTGCGACTGTATTATCTGAATTGATGAAAAAACTACAGTTGGCTCTGTGAGCTGCTTTATAAAAAATTCATCATGGTTCCCTGACTGATCAACCCTTTTAGATTAAAAATCATCTCTATAAATAGGAGAGGTCTCCTCAATAAGTTTCGGAAGTCGGTTTAACCGCCTCGGCCAAAAATAGCCACCACTCTCACAAAATTTGGAGCTTTCTGCCATGAAAGACGGACCGGTTTTCTACGAAAAAGGGGTCCGACCAGACGTGATTTTCTCTTCAATGATGACACCTGGGCAAAAACTGAAAGATGTTATTGTAGATGGGCATGTGCTGGACAAAAAACTCCTTCGGTTTCTCCAAATTCGTCCCCAGCTGGCCGTGACAGCTCCTGCAAGATCGGGACTGTAACGGAAAATTGAAAATCTGAAAAAATAGGCCTCGAAGATGTCTTCAATTCTCCCAAATCTTAGCTCCGTTGCAAAAACTGAAAGAGGTTTTTGTTCTTCAGCCCGTGCTGAGAAAAAACCTCTCTCGGATATTTAAAATCCATCTCTGTTTGCCCAAAAATAGATCTGAAAGAGGACGTGGTAAAACAGACAAAAATGGCAAGACAAAGGCAAAAGTGGTTTTTTTCAT
>JZKD02S1640215.1:97369-114865 GCA_000966675.3 Picea glauca | reverse complement strand
ATTAGCTAGTTTAACCTATACTAACATTATCAGTAATCTAACTACCTTTATGGTTATTTTGTTCATCCTAAGTCTTGTTTATTCATGGATGGGTGGCGGGA
The DNA here is from genome assembly GCA_000966675.3 of Picea glauca. Classification (NCBI taxonomy): domain Eukaryota; kingdom Viridiplantae; phylum Streptophyta; class Pinopsida; order Pinales; family Pinaceae; genus Picea; species Picea glauca. The sequence goes on along the minus strand of JZKD02S1640215.1, from coordinate 114,764 downwards.
AAAGTAGTCAATGGAGCCACAGGACAAGGGAGTGAGGCCACAGCGTGTATGAAGGATACAACAGGGTGATGGGGGATCGAGTGAAAAGAATGGAGGGATGAAACGGGATCAACCGAGCCATACTTCGTCATCACGGGAGAAACGCCAAATCAACAGTTGAAGAATTGATTCGCCTATAATTATAGGACCCCAACATAGGCTCCACCTGGGGATGGCAGCTTCTTTCAGGAGGTGTCAAGAACCACAGACTTCTGAACATGCAGACCAGAGCTTTATCCATTGGGCTGATCCCAAAACCTTATTACTCGACACTAGATAAAGAAATTAAAGCCGCCCTAAATGTCATCCAAAAGTTTGAAATTTACTTGATCTACAATTTTTTTTTATTAAGAATAGATGCTGCAGCTATGAACAAAGTTCTTAATAAAGATTTAAAGTCCCCAGGAGATTCTAAATTTGCTAGATGGCAAGCCTTATTTAGCAATTTTGATTTCACCATTGAACATCTCAAAGGGAATGACAACTCTATACCAGACTTCTTAAGCAGAGAGCATCTTCATAATCTTTCCTTAATAATCTCTGTGCAACTCAGAAATGGCACATAAACACTGGTCAATATTCTTGATTCTTTGAGATGGGAAACATATGCAGCAGAATGGGTACCCCATTAGGAGTTAAGAAGCACAAAAATCTTGTCTCAGACAACTCATCTATCATATTCCAATCTGGTACCTGAAGTAAGAGGAAGAAGGGTCTCAAATGTTTTGGCTCCCATAATTTTTTGAACAAATGAAAAGGCAGTTGAAGCACAAAATGCTCTAACAGAACTATTCCATGATATTATTCTAGTCTAGGATATAAGGGATAACATAGGCAACAAGCAACAATACTTCTGCCTAAACAGGCCAAGATTACTATTTCATTGGCCTGAAAGAAATCCCAATATCATTTTTCTAGAAACCGGCTTCAACTATACAAAATATAAAGAATTATGGTGGAATTTCATCCAACAGGAAGAATTCGTCACTCTAGTTAAATTTGGGAATGTTAACACTACAACATCAGGAAGACCACCTCTTTGGTTGGCAGATTGGTGGAAGGACTTTGGCCTAAATAAAGGAGCAATTGATCGAGCAATTCTAAATTCCATTTCTCCTTTACAATCAGTACAAAACCTTTTCCAAACAGGGCCAAATGATGGACAATTATTATGTTCATTTATCCTAAATCATTTCCAATGGGCTGTTAGAACAGAAACTCTTATACAAATCTGGAATGGACAACCTTTAATAGCACGAAAAATATATACAAAATTCTGGGATACACTCAACTATCCCGAGAGATTTTCAGGACATATTGAAAATGATTAACAAACTATTTGAGATTTATGTCATACTGGTTGACAAAAAATCACCAGTCGGTTTCCGTGGGTTGACGTGACCAACCTCCACAGTGTAATCACATCATATGTGACGGTGGAGTTTTATTTAAGGTAAATTTTATTGCGAGTAAACTCTAATCTTCTTTCATTAATCACGAGGTGTCACTTTGTCCTTCCCATTGCCCAAAGTAATTAATGTATGTTGTTACGGAAATCAATCTGCGCAACCTGTAATCACTCTGATCTGCAATATCATTGAGTAATATTACTACACAGTAAGATGATTTTCATCTCCGCTTAAAATTGTCTGTAATGTGTGGATGGATTGGCAGTTAGAGAGTGTCCGGTGTACAATGATTTTAATTCTACAAAAGGCATATCTCAACGACTATTATGGAATTGCATGTAATGTGTGCATGGATTGGCAGTTGGAGAGTGTTCCGTGTACAATGATTTTAATTCTACAAAATCCATATCTCAACGACTATTATCACTATTAGAGCCCTGATAGTTGGTACTATAGTGGTTTTTAACTTGAAAAACTCGTTGTTTATTTAAAATTGGAGAGGATAAGTATCAACATACAAGACTCAGTCTAGGCTTAAGGCTATGCCAAATTTAAATGGAAGTAACCACGGATGATATGTTATCACGATTTCTAACCATTCTGGAAAGTTTCCCTAATTCATATACAGTGTTGATGTGGTAATACATGATCCTCACATAGCGATTCTGATTGACAAGATATTTCTTAAGACGATATACATCTTCAATGTTTAAAACATCATCCAACAATTGGTATATGATATATCCGTTGAAAACACAACTCAAAGTATCAAGAATGGAGAGGGGTAAAAGGATAATAGAAATGTAAATTTCAGATATTTAAAAATTTATAATTATATATTTTTCTAATAATAAATTATTAAAAAAAATAATAAAAAAATTGATGTCAAATTAATCGATCAATCATCTTTACATGGGAGAAGTTTCCTGCATGGTCTGTGTACAACATGTCTCATTCTTACAATGGTATGAGAAGAGATAAAGATTAAACTATGGGATGGGAGTCCACTGCGGGTCTTAGTCATTTTTGTTTAGCACTCCTGGGGGTAAGAGGCAGCCTATATTCACTTTTGTATCAGCTTCCTTGTTCGATCCATGCAATATATGGAAAAAGCGAGAGTAGGAGAAGCCTTTCAACACTTGTCGAATCCTTAGAAGAGTCTTGTTGATCACTGGGTTGTTGAGCTAGTCATTCGTATTTAGGATCTTTATCAGTATTTCAGAGTCTCCAAAGACTTGTATTTCTTTTATACCATTTTCTTGTGCTATTTGGCAGGCTTTGAGTAACTTGAGGATTTCATCCTGGTTGTTTGTTCTTTGTCCTAGACCCCAACTGAAGCTGTCTTTTCAAGATCACTCCGAGGAGTGGATCACTTTTCCTGCTCCTACGCCCCTTAGGTTTCCTTTGGAGGCTCCAACGAAGAAAACTGAGGCTGTGCCTTGCCTCCTCCACCAGTCTTGAAAGACTGCATCCTTGTCTCACAGACGCCAACCTGGAGTGAGATAGGGGGGAGTAGAGATTTGTTTTCTGTCTCGATATGTGAAAGTGCCAATCCATTTCTTTTCTGCGGGGAGGAGCATTTTTCCATTCTTGAAGGGGTAGTTTGCCATTGTTTCGAGGAGTAGAGATTTTGCTTTCATAACTACCGAAAGGGGGGGAAGGAAGCTTATTATTGAAGATCTGGTCATTTATGGCCAGATAGTTTCCAACAAATGTATTTGGGGATGGCCTGCCAAATTATTTTCCAGTTTGGACTGCTTTGAATCTCTTGAGGGTAGCGTGCCTTCCAAGAGGAAAATAAGTTTACCACTGAGATTTGATTCAGAGCTGTGACATTGAGGTCTTGGAGAGAGGTCTTCCATACTTCTTGAGAAAAAGAACAATCCACAAAAAGATGATCCATTGTCTCTGGGGCATTACAACACATAGGGCATATGTGGGGGCCGATGATGCCTCTTTTTGCTAGATTTTCACCTGTCAAAATTTTCTTGTGCATTAGAAGCCAGCATAAGAAGTTTACTTTTGGTAATCCAAGGGGGTCCCATACCTGTTTCCAGAGAATTGTTGACTCAAAAGGAACATGGGGAGTTTGAAGTGAATTATATCCATGAGCAACCAAATAAAAGCCTGCCTTGCCCCATCCCCATTTGTCTGGAAGGAGGAGAGGGACTGGAGTTGAATCTATCAACATTGCCAGGAGGATCAATTTCTGCCTTTGTAAGTGTTCTGGGACACGTGAGAGATCCCATGCTTGCCAGCTAGCTGAGGCGTCCCACGCAAAGATGTCTACGAGCTTGGTAAAACTGCGCTAGGAGAGCCACTCACGAATTCCTTTAAGTTCCTTTGAAGCGTTGAAGGGCGCATTGTCCATGATGTTGTCTTGCCACAACATTATGTTTTCTCCATTCCCTGGTATTCTGAAGAGATGCTTTTTGAAGGAGGGTAAGCCACGACGGTAGAGATTCCATATCTGAGTGCCTTTGGGGATGCGTTATGCTTGGAGATTTCTTAGAGGGACGCCATCAAGGTGTTTCTTCCTCAAAAGGTTGCTTACAGGATGCGTTCAATTTGCATATAGGTTCCAAAGGATTTTACCCCCAGGGCTAGATTTTCAAGCTCGGGGTCTCTTACCTGAAGACCACCATCAGAGTGAGGGAATTTGACCATATCCTAGTTGACCAGGTGGTATTTCTTGTGATTTCCTTTGCCTCCTCGCTATAGGAAGTCTCTGATCATCTTTGTAATCTGTGACATGGTCACCTTTGGAGAAAGAAGGAAGGAGGCCTAGTAGATTGGTAAAGAGGACAAGATTGATTTTATAAGGATGAGCTTCCTTGCGTTTGACAGCCACTATCCACCCTAGGCTGTGATTTTTGCATTGAATTTGCTTATGGTTTATGTCCACAGTGAAGACTTGTTGGGCCCCAGAGTTATGGGGAGTCCAAGTTACTTTATTTATTTCCATGAAGCGTAGCCCGTGAACCCCAGGTATTGGGATATTCTCTGGATTGTTTGTTTATTTGTATTCCAACCATACACTGCACTTTTCCTTTTATTGATGAGCGCTCCGGAGATACTACAGAAGCCTTGAAGAATTTTGCTGAAGTTTTTTGTAATCTTTATGGAAGCTCCTCCCAGCATGAGGGAATCGTCTGCAAAGAGGGCGTGGTTGATTGGGTCAAGCCCCTTCGTGAGTCTAATGCCTGGGACTGAGCCAGACTTCTTTTCAGCAATCAACTTCCTACTTAAAGTGTCTGCCATCAAGATGTACAGGAAGGGAGACAGAGGGCAGCCTTGTCTTAATCCCCTTGAGGCTTCAAAGTAATTTGTCGGTCTGCCATTCACCGGGGAGGCTATCCAGGGCTTTTTGGTGTATGCTTCGATCAAATTAACAAAATATAGGCATAAACCAAAGGAAAGAAGGACTTTATAAAGGAATGAGAGGTTTACCCCATCGAAATCATTTGCCATGTCGAGTTTGATCAACATCCCTTGCTCTTGCCACTGGTGACTGGAGTGCATGGTTTCTTGAACCTATATTACATTGTCAAGAATATGTCTTCCTTTGATTAAACCACCTTGCATGGGGGAAATGAGGTTTTCTAACAGAGGCTTTATTCTATTTTCCAGGAGTTTGGACAAAATTTTGTAGGAAGCATTGCAGAGTGAGATGGGCCTAAATCTTTCGAAGGAGCTCGGGTTAACTTCTTTGGGAATTAGAGATAGGAAGGTGGAGTTGGTGTTGCCACCTACCTTGGCTCTTTTATGGAAATATCTGATCATCTTTTACAGGTCTATCTTGATTATATCCCAGCAAGCTCTGTAAAAATGGATTGAGAATCCATCTGGCCCCAGGGCTTTGTCGGGCTCCATGAACCAGATGACATTGTAGATTTCTTCTTCAGTAAACAACTTCATGAGATATGCATTTTCATCCCTGCTTACTAGAGAGGGTATGTGCGAGAGGTAGTCTGAGATAGTCTCTTCGCAGTCGGAGTCTTCTTCCTGATATAGGTTCTGAAAGTGTTTTTATGTTACCTCTTTGTGTTGTTAAAAACCCTTGTGTATCATACCATCTGAGGATGCAATTTCAGAAATGTGATTGAGGGAGAGGCGGGCTCTGCATTGCCTGTGAAAGTAGGAAGTGTTACGGTCTCCAAATTTTAGCCACAATCTTCGAGACTTGAGCCTCCAATATTCTTCTTCTTGTCAAAAAGTGCGGAAAATTTTGTTCTGGGTAGCTTGTTCTTTCTCTAGATCTGTTTTGGAAATGGCCTTGGACTCCATTTCCTCTTGCAAGTCTGATAGTTGATGGACTGCCTCTTGTATGAGGCTAATGGGGTTGATGATGGGTTTTCTGGCCCAATCTTTCAGTGCATGTTTTGTTGCCTTTAATTTATGTTTCCACCCAAAGCTTGGAGACCCTGAGACAGGAGAGGACCAAGCAGATTGAACAGTTTCCAAGAAGACCTCCTTATCTATCCAAAGGGGGCTGAACCGAAAAGGAATTGGGCCCATATTTTCTTCATCTTCCAGATTCAAGAGGATAGGTTTGTGATCAGAAGTCAGCTTTGGGAGAATCTTGGAAGAGATTATCCTTCTTTCTTGTAGGATGGATTAAGAATCTGTCCAAGCGTGCATAGATGTGATTGGCCCCTAATATGTTATTTGTCCAGGTGTAAAGTCCTTTTGAAGGCTTGAAGTCTAGGAGGTCCCACTGATGGATTAGCTCCTCAACGAAGGGGAGCATTTGGTCTCTGCCACTATTGCCTCCTCTCTTTTCTTTCAGTCCAAATACTAAATTTAGATCTTCGACTAGCATTATGTTTGGGGGAGAGAAGATCTCTAAAAAATCTGATAACAATTGCCAACAGTCTTTCTTTTCAGAGTACATGACTAGTACATAAAGATTTAAGAGTGAAATAGAAAACTTACTTGAAGTATGTCAGAACTTAGTGAAGATCTAGTGTTGGGTCTCAAAAGAGTCTTCTAAATGAAACTTGTCATTCGCCCACAAGGTTACGAGGCCACTAGAGGAACCTCTTGTGCTAATGGCTTTCCCGACATTTTTTTTCCATTTATGTTTGAAGATTTCAAGAAGAGTGTCCCCTTCAATTTTGGTCTCTTGGAGCAAGAGGATCTTGGGGGGGGGGGGTCGATTTTCAGTAGGTCTTTGACTGCTTCGGTCTTCGATGGATTTCCCAAGCCTCTGCAATTCCAAGATACTATACGCAACATTTACTGGGGTTGGAGTGGGTAGGTCCTCCCTTGGGGGGCCTTGTTCTGGTATTTCTTCCAATGGACATCTCAATGGTGAATTGGCTTCCTTGCATTTTTTGCCTCTCCGCTTCTTCTTCTCTTGCTTCTTTGTGAGATTTTCTCTCAGGCCTTTTTTAGGGTCTCTCGAAAGACTCGTCCTCCAAAGATCCAGAGTTTTCTGGGGGTTTCTTTTTTATTATTTCTACGTAGGAAGGGGAGGAGGAGGTTCCGATTGAGGAGCCAGATTGGGCTGCCTTGCCATTGTTTTTTGCCACTGTGGGAGGGAGGATTTGTTGCTCAAGTTCTTCAATCACTGGATCAGAGATTTTTGAAGGGTTGTTGAGGATTTCGAAGGGGTTTTTAGGGGCCTCTGGTATTGGGGGAGCTGAGCTTCCTTCCACAGGAGCTTTCCCTGGAATGGAGGCGTCAGGCCCTTTTGATGCCCCTTTCCCTTTGAATCTGTTGTTATTCTTTGAAGGGGCTATTTTATGGACTTGTGTCCGTTGTTCACCTTTCGAGATCTCCCCCTCTTCTTCAACCTTCTTTTTGCAATGCCTGGCGAAGTGTCCATAGCCATGGACCTGCATTTGAATGGAAGTTGTTCGTAATCCAGTTCTTGGATGTGAGATCAGTCTACGACCTTTAGTTGGATGGCTTTCGGAAGCCCCACCTCCATATCTACTTCGATGCATATCTTGGCGCAGGAATACTGGTCCTTTCTGTCTAATTGTCAATGTATTTTCCGAGAGTGTTCCCAATGGATTCCAGAGACTTCGGATTCCAACAATGCAAGGGGAGGTGGCGAAGGCGCACCCATACTGGAACGGCTGAGGGCACATCTTGCGTCGGATCGAAGTCTAGAGACCATTTGTTCAGATACAGACCCTGAGGGCCCATAAAGTATGGTACATTCCCGAATATGAGGTTTTTGTCCTCTGTGTTGTCAAAGACGAAAGCGTAGAATCCCCTGCTGATGAGATGGCTTCTAATGCCTTCTTTTACGAGGGGGCTCCAGTTCCTCTGAACCCATGCATATAAAACATTGGGAGAAGGCCAGAGGCCTGTGAAATGGCCGATGAGTCCCCGTTCAACGAGGTTCGAAGCAGATCTGCATGTTTCTTCTACTGGGAGGGCGACTGAGGGAATACTATCCAGTTTTTTGACGAATTTTTGCTGCATCTCTGAGGCTATTTGTTTGTTGATGGTTGCGACTAGTTTTCTGAAAGCCTCTATCTCAAGAGGGAGAGGTGGGGGGGGAGCCTCAGGGCCCCCTCTTGGGGCCATGGCATGAGAGCGAGGAAGGGGGACGCACCAGGTGCGCGCAGGGGCGACCTCCTGGAGCGTGAGAGTGAGCTGAGTAATTTGAAGATCTTTTTTCAATAGTTAATATTTTATATAATTAGTTTTTATAAAATTATATATATAAATAAATATTAGATAATTATTATTATTATATTCCTAGACTACCACACTAGTCGGTCATTCTACTCATGTCTAAGTAACTACCACACTCATATGCACTTGGCTTATTTGGTGTTGTGATTTTGTAAAAAAGATGCTAACTACTACTCTCTTATGTATTTGATTTGTACACTTCATATGATGTAATTTTGATAAAACATTATTTTGACGGTGTAGTTATTTGTGTTAATTTTTTTTCATTTAAAACTCTTAGAAGTTGAATTCTTTTAAGACTATGGAGCTAGCACCTACTTAGCATATTGTTGATGTTTCACAGTTAATAATTTTAGTCTTTTAAATAATAGTTCTCTCTGATTCTCATCTTTTAACATGTTTGTACTCATTGGTCTCAATGGAGGTTAATCATCATCATCATCATCAATAATTTTAGAGTGTCAACTATCATCTCCATTTTTTTTCTTCTGAAACTACTTAGCAGGGACTAAGCTTCCATGCAGCACTTGTTTTTATCGATTTGATTATTCTTTGTTGATTTAATTTAGATAAATAAGATAGAAAAAATATTTTTACCAAAGTTGTAATTAATGACGACGATAACAATGTTGTTATTGTTTATTTTAATTTAGGTTGGTTTATTTTACCTTAACAAAAAAAATTAATAATAATTCAATTTTATTATGTTGTTTTTATGATTAAATGACTTGCAAATAAGATTATCGAGTTCGCTTTGGTTTTCAGGGGTTAACACAATTTAAATATCAATGGTATTGTAACACCCCATTTTTAATCCCCTAACTTAATTATATTTAATTATGATTATTAATGGTTTATCTCAACATGGAGATAATAATTGTCATGCTATGGTTTGTGAACAATGTAATTGTACTATTGTTAAATAAAGAAAAGACGAACAATTGTCTCGAGGGTGAAGCCTTGAAGTACAGGGCATGATACCACTAGAGGGATTAGTGAGGGGGCATAACCTTTATTTCCCTCTAGCTTAAAGTTGAAGCCAATCATTTATGGAAGTATGGTTGGGCAATTGAGAAAGTACCTCCCATGTAAATGCATGGGAGTAATAACTAATACGTCCATGGAAAAGCATGGACCTCCTAGTTGCATGGATGAAGGATTCAAGAAAATTCCAAGAGAGAAAATGATGGGTGCACGGGGGGTGTGCAAGGAGAGCAAAGAACACACGAGTGCATGCGTGTGGAAGGAATAATTCCTAGTCTAAACAATGGAAGATACAACCATGAGCTGAGAATGTTGAGAACTAGGGGAGAACTCATAGAGTAAGGAACCATGAGAGAGCATATTATCTGAGCTTGGAGCTTGACTGTAATTTGAGCAGCGGGAAACCCAAAAACTCAACCTGAGCAAGAGGGATGTTAATGAGATGTTTGTTATCAAGGAAGTAGCACCGAGAGGGGAGGGCGTTGAAAAACTATAGGGACAATGAAGGGACTCCCTGTGCACTTGAAACCAACTGAAAAGACATAAGAGAGATTTGTAGAGGCCCTGGGCTATGTGAGTCTTGAGGGAATATCTGATGTGTGATTGACAATAAAGGAGAGTCACCTTCACCTTCCTAAATATTTCTGAGAGAAATATTTGAGTTTCTTTGGTGGTATCATGGCCTGGCACATGGGTGGCCTGTTGTAAAAATTTCGAGTATAACATAGCCTATGGTTGGGTAGAAAGACATACATTGTTAGGTTGTTATATTCTTTGCAGTGAAAGTCGGGGTTGAAGTGTTCGACTGGGCAAAGTCGAAATCGAAGTAACCAACAACAAGTTCAAGAGCTCAACCGACAAGAGGTCGATGGGCGATCGAGTGGCAACTGACTGAAGACCGAATGGAGGTCAACTGGTAGTTGATTGTAACAGAATCCCGAGATTCGTCGGATAAGTAGCCAATGATCTGCGTGGATCTGTAATCATTTTTAGGCGCTTTTCTTTAGGGTTTTTCCTACTGTAAAGCATATAAATAAGGAACGTTATATTCGTATTAAGCTTATATTTTTATGTTAATTTTGAGTAAGTTGTTGGTCATATAGATGTAAGTTGAATTGACTAGAGGGTTGTCCTTGTGTAAAGCAAGAAAGTGTGGTGTTTCTTCTGTCTTAGGTGTGGACCAAGGTTAGGAATGTAACCTTTTATTCTAAAAGAATAAGACAATAAGAGAGTAAGACACTCCAAGAATGTTGGTTTTCTCGTTTGGGTTTCCAGCGTAAAATCTTTGTGTACTGTGTGTTTTCTTTGTCATCATATTTATAGCTTAAATCTTTCTTCCTCTCTTCTATTAGGTTTAGTGTGGAAGTGTAAATTACCTAACATGTGGTATTAGAGCTTGGTTTAACAACCTTGGATCTGAACTCTTAGGTTTAACAACCTTGGATGTGGTATTAGGTTCAGTAAGAGTCATAAGTCATAAATCTTTAAAGTTGTGCTTAAAAATGGCAAGTAGCTCAAGAATAGAGATCACAAAATTCAATGGCCATAATTTTGAGCTTTGGAAGCTTAAAATTGAAGATCTCCTTGTAGATCAAGAACAATGGGCACCAATCTGTCCAGGTACCATTTCGGCAAGTATGTTGAGGGAAGAATGAGAGAAATTCGAGAGAAGTGCAAGGAGTACAATTCGACTTTGTCTTGTAGATTCAGTGTTGTTGAATGTATCAAGTGAAGATTCAGCCAAGAAATTGTGGGACAAGTTGGGGAGCTTGTACCAGTCAAAATCCATGGTAAATAAGGTGTTCCTTAGAAAGAAACTATATCTTCCGAAGATGAGTGAGGGTTGTTTGGTAACAGAACATTTAAATGCATTTAATGCCATAATAAGCCAATTATCTTTTGTGGATATTAAAATCATCGAGGAGGAGAAATGTATTAGTCTATTATGTTCTTTACCAAACTCCTAGGATAGCTTAGTCGTGGATATAGGGAGTAATTCAACCACATTAGCGTCAAAAGATGTGGTTGCATCTTTATTGTTAGAAGAAATGAGAAGGAAGAACATGGAAGGATCGACCAAAGTTGCATTAGTGATGAGAGGTCAACCGATTGACAAAGATAAAGGAAAATTCTTCGATAGAAAGTCTAAGTCAAAGGGTAGATCTAAATTTGTTTTTCAATCAACGAGAAGATGCTAGAAATGCAGTAAATATGGGCATTACAAAAGGGATTGTAAGTGGAAGGCAATGGAAGTCAGTACAAGATCCGATGAGAGGCAGTCCGTTGAGAGAGACTACTCCAGATAAGGGAGGCGATGTGTATCTGGAGTTGACCAGTACACAATCGGATCAAGATGTTTGATTGATTGACTCAGGAGCATCCTATCATATGACACACATAGAGAATGGTTTTGTGAATACGAACGATATGGAGGAGGAGATGTGTTCTTGGGGGATGACTCGACAACCAAAATTATCGGACGAGGAAGAGTCTGATTGATACTGTAGGATGGGAGAAGTAGAACCCTTCCAGGTGTTCTTCATATTCCAAGTTTGGCCAGAAACCTAATATATGTCAGTAATATGAGTGATGCAGGAGTGCAAGCTCTATTTCAGAAGGATACGTGCAAGATGGTCACATGTGCGATGCTATTAATGAAAGGAGTTCAGATTGGAGCCCTGTACAAGTTATTAGGGAATGTCGACTTGACTAGATGCAACAACATTATTGTTCATGAAGTCGACTATACTTTTACTCAACTCGGGCTAAGCTGATTCAAACCGAATCGACAAGGCTTTGTCAAGTCGACCCAACCATGCTATGGCACAAGAGGACGAGACACATTGGAGAAAAAGGACTTCGAGCTATGCATATTAAAGGTCTGATCGAAGATTTTCCTTAATGTAATTTAGAATTTGACTTTTGTGAACGATGTATATATGGAAAACAAAGTTGGGTGAGGTTCCCATTTGGAGCGACAAGGGAAAAGGGGATTCTAGAATTGGTTCATAGTGATGTGTTTGACCCTGTATCAGTTCCTTCACTTGGTGGATCCTTGTATTATGTCTCCTTAATATATGTTTTTTCCATGAAGACATGGATATATTTCACGAGGAAGAAATAAGAGGTTTTTGAGAAATTCAAAGAGTTTAAGTCACTTGTGAAAAACTAATCTAGGCAGAAATCGGTGGCCACCCACCTATTCCACTGGCTCAAAACAAGGGTTTCCACCTTAGCAGTTTTTCTACAACTTTTTGGGTCCTAAACTTTCGAGGTCATTTTGAGGCTCTAAATAGTTTTTTTTGGGCCCACCATAGTCACACGATAGGATTTAGCTAGAGTGTGACAGCAAAATGTGTAGTCCTCAGATATACCTTTCAAATGAGCTATTGTGCGCCCAAAACTAAGATAGTATGCAAAAGTTACGCCCTTGGGAAGTTGATGTATCATTTACCCTCATCGGGGCCCGCAAACCTTTTGGTGTTTCATCTTCCAGGGTTAGGGTTTTGGATTTTCTTTATGTTAAAAAGGCCTCTAAAGCCTCATTGTAAACATAATCATCTTCTTGTGAATGATCATAGCCATCACATCTCTTCTCAGACATAAGTTGCCACCATTATAGTGAGTCATCCACTATGTAATTTTACAGTTTTTGTACATTTCTCTCACTAATAAAAATAATGCATTATTGTATTTATGTGTTTATCACAATATCTCTGTATATTTCATTATTATATTGCTGCCTTCATTTCATTCCCCAAATAATCTAGATCAATGGTATCAGAGCAGGATATTTCTTTTTGTTTCTTAGTGCATATCCCCAACGAGGTCAGGGCATAAAGAGTTGGGTCTCGAGCTAGTTTCTCTTGAGGAAAACCACTCTTGCTAGCCTAAGAGAACTCCCATGGTAGAAGAGAAGAGGAACAAGGGAGCAGAAGATCCCATCAAGTTGTTGCTCACGGAAGCCCTCATGCAACAAAGGAACAAATGTTGGAGAATTTTGCCCAAATCCTTCAACAATTGTTGACAATAACAAGCGCGTCTTCGTCAAGCAGTCACTTTGGATATGCTACCCCATTCAAGGTACAAGTTAATTTTGATATCCCCCTATTTGAAGGTCAGATCGATGCAGATGCTTTGGAAAAATGGTTAAATTTGCTAGAAGGTTATTTCTTTGTTCACAATTTTTTTGACAAAGAAAAGATCACCTTTGCGCTCCTTAAGGCTCTCCCCCATGTCAAACATTAGTGGGAAACATACTGGGAGCAAAATTCCATGGAGGAGTATGGAATATTCGGGGCCGAGCCCACTTGGGATTTTTTTATGGATGCGATTAAGGAGTAATATTACCCTGCGAGAAACTATGATGACTAGTACATGAGATGGACCACCCTGCATCAAAAGCGAGACCAAATAGTGCAGGATTTCAAAAATACCTGCCATACCTTTCGCACCAAGTTGGGTATCAAAGACTATGAGTAACATCTAGTTCTAAAATACCGCGGGGCTCTACACATGTACATCCAAATCGAAATGGAGTTTTTGGACATCTCATCACTGGTAGCCGCTTATAGATATGTTGTCAAAATCGAGCAGAAATTTAAGCAACGAAACAAGTGGAAATTTGGGTCTGCAAATAAGAAATAACCAAAGTATGATAAAGGAAGCCCTAACTCACATAACAGTCAACCTCAAGACAACTAGTCCAAGCCACAGGAAAAGAAGGGTGACGGGAAGATGAAGAAGGACACCGGGAAGTGGTGCGACTTCCAGAAAATCCCTTGGCACAACACTGATGAATGTCGCTTGAAACACTCATTGGTGGCCAAGCTCAAAGAAACAAGGTCGAGCCTCGGCTTGGACTCTTGTTTAGACAATAATAAAAGGAGGCAGATAATTGATGCATAACCCATTGTTATTGTCGTGACCACAACAATCCAACCAGAAGAACCAGAGGTTCTTGAGGAGGGGGGACACCTTTTTCATTCACAAATGTGGGTGAAGGGGACCTCATTGCATTTTATTATTGACAATGGAAGCCAGAAGAATCTCATCTCAGTAGAGGTCATCAAGCAGTTGGATTTGTCGACAACACCACACCTGCAACCATACAACATCGGATGGCTCCACCAGGGACAAGATCTTCATGTCAGCGAACAGTGTCTTTTGTCATACGACATCAAGCTCTTCAAGGATGGGCTATTGTGTGATGTTTCCCCACCGGAAGTCTATGATGTTCTGTTAGGCCAACCATATATGTGGAGGCGTCATGTTGTTTATGAGTCTCGACCCCGTAGCATCATTATTAATCTGGGGGTCAGATATTATAACAGATTTTGCCACACTCCATGCATCTTGCTTTGATGGCCTTCCATTTCCCTTAACAGACTTAATTTCCCATTTTTTGATCACTCTAGAGCTAAAAAATACACATTTTTATACATGTACGTGACTTGCCAGTTATACAGCTCGTGCATGTACGCGAGTTTCTCCATTACGGCCCGCGTACATCAGGTTTGGTGCTCAAAAAATAAAAAATGTGTTAGGTTTCCATGCCATGTCACGAGATCTATGATCCTTGACCTTCTGTATACTGGAAATGCTTTGACTCGACCCTTCAATTCCATTTGGAAGCTATAAATTGAGCCATATAAAAGCCTTGAAGAGATTCAACACATCATAGAGAGAAAAGACACTTTGGAGAAATTTCATCTCAATGAGGTTCTCCATCACAAGATAGGAAAATCTCTCTATGGCTAGGGGAAAACACAATAGATAGAATGACACCCATAAATCAACTATAATCTCGAGTATGTTGTATAAATGAAATGCTAACAAGAGGAGAGTAGAAGCCTACCTTGTCTGTACGTTTGATAATACCATTGTTGAGCACATGAGCCAAAGCTTGATAACTGCAACTTGTCCTCAAAAACC
This sequence comes from Picea glauca, assembly GCA_000966675.3. Taxonomy (NCBI): domain Eukaryota; kingdom Viridiplantae; phylum Streptophyta; class Pinopsida; order Pinales; family Pinaceae; genus Picea; species Picea glauca. Next base: position 99,744 of record JZKD02S1640215.1, on the reverse strand, counting down.
AAGATACACAAGCATGTGGAAACTATATATAATGTTAGCATATAAATTAGCATAATCCATTAACATACATAACAAATATGCCCATGGAAAGTAATACAAATATTTGCAAGATATCATTTGGACGAGAAAATAGTATTTCTATGAATGTAATCAACATAAGTACATAGGTGACAAACTTCTGTAATGGCACATATTGAAACTGGGAAACTAAGTCCCTCTAGCTGGGCCTCCACCACTTCAATCCTCCACAAAGGCAATCTCACAAGTAGGAGTCAATGAGGTTCTCCATCACAAGATAAGAAGAGCTTGGGGGCTGAACACAAGAAGTTCAGGCTTTCAAGGACAAGGATGGAGACTTAATTGAGGTGAAATTTCTCCAGAGTGTCTTTGCTCTCTACGATGTGTTGAATCTCTTCAAGGCTTGTATATGGCTTAATTTATAGCCTCCAAATGCAATTGAAGGGTCGAGTCGAAGCGTTTCCAGTATACGAAAGGTCAAGGATCATAGATCTCATGACATGGCAAGGAAACTCGACACATTTTTTATTTTTTGATCACCAAACCCAATGTACATGGGTTGTAATGGAGCAACCCGCATACATATACAAGCTATATAACTGGCAGGTCGCATACATATATAAAAATGTGTATGTTTTAGCTCTGTAGTGATCGAAAAAGGGGAAATGAAGTCTACAGAGGGAAATAGAAGGTCATCAAAGCAAGATGCATGAAGTGTGGCAAAATATTCTATAACATATGCCCCCTAATGTGTGAGATCAAAGGAGTATCTGCGATGGCCGAAATACATTATAATTCCCAGAAGTGGAGTAATGAAGACTCAACTGGAAGTACTAGTAACTCATGAGAATATTACAATTCATAATGACTTTGAATACATGGCTACCAATATGAATTACACTACAAATCCATGTGGATATATATCAAATAGTTGTTCATGGCCATGAATGGGCAATACAAAGTGGACATACACCATAGGTTGTCATAGTCACGAACAAGACACAGTGGAGTCCAGTCTCAAAATCAACCGAAGATATTTGTATATATTGGAGTACAATCTGATCTTCCATGATCACTGAAGTCATATAAATACTAGTCCGATGAAAGATAGCAGCAGATATGGGATGCTACTACTATAAACTAGAGGTCTTCTACACTATCTGCCAAAGGTGCAAGTCTACATTATGTGAATAGAGGATTTGAATTCGAGCACTATGAGACTTTGTTTGATTACCGATCACTAAGGCATATCGTTAACAAATGTGAGACAACCCACCAATAATGAAAATAGGTGTCAAGGAACCGAGTACATTCAACAAGTGTGAATAAGGGTGTTGAGGTCGAACACTTGAAGAATCCATCGATCATAAGACATTGATGTATTCCCAACTGTCGATGGCAGGAGAACTTGCCATTGATCACTGCAAGCCTCTAGGTACTCATAGGACTCTAGATCTCGATTCCAGAATAGATTAGTTGAAGTCGATGGAAGGAGACTCGTTGAAAGGATAACATTAAGGCATCTCTCATCATCCAATGCGAGGTACAAAGAAATCGCTTGATAATTAGGAGGAGCTTAAACAAATAGGATGTTCACAAACCAACAACCATGTGCGTCTCTCGCATGCACCAAACACAAGAAGTACATGAAAGAGACCCTCTGAATAACATCTAATAAGGAATTTTTTTGATAAAGGTGAGGAAACCACCAATAGGGCTAATGGAATCCAAAACATTGCACAAATCCCAATGTGTGAATATATTTCTTGTCGTCAAGCACAAGGGAATCCCCCCAGTCAGTGACCAATGAGGAGATTTCATCTGTTGGGTTCAAGGTTACCTACCAATGATGAAAGTAGGCCCATAGTGCAAGGTAGGAAAACAACTTCATGTGATTATGAGATACACTGAGGGTATGGCCATCATGCAAAGTCAAGATTTCCGAGGAGTGGTCGACACAGGATAATACTTCCTTTGAATAAGAGCATGAGACAAATGGATAACTCATGTAACGTAGACTTAACACTGATCATTGACAAAAGTTTGTGATGTAGGAGGCATCAACAAACTCTCCATAGGGATTGGAAAATAACCAATCAAAGGAGTAGACTCTAAGTAACGAGCTCAACTCTAAGTAATGATCTCAACTTCCTAAGGTCATGTTAAACCCAAACCTTGGATGAAATGGACTAAAGAGTTTGTGCTATGTTCAAAGGCGACACGATTGATGTCGACAAGAGATAATATTCTTTTCCCACCTGTCTTTTTTAGTTTTTTCATAGGCATAGAAATGTTATGATACGGGAGAGGAAATGAGTGTCGTGATTAAGCAACTAGTTCCAAGTAGCGGAACATAC
>JZKD02S1640215.1:60340-81065 GCA_000966675.3 Picea glauca | reverse complement strand
AGTTTATGTACATTTCTCTTATTAATAAAAATTGTGCATTACTGTATTTCTGTTTTTATTGCAATATCTCTCTATATTTCATTGATATATTTCCACCTTGATTTCGTTCCCAAAATAATTAGGATAAAAAACTAGACAGATAAGAAGATAAAGGCATCAGGAATTAACAACGATGGTGAATTATGTGGAAAAGAATTTGAGCAGTTATGCAAGCAGTGTGGCATAGCATGCCAAAATACTGCACCATATACACCAAAACAAAATGGAGTTGTCGAGAGAATGAACAAAAGGTTGATGGACAAGGCAAAGAACATGCTTAAAGGTGTTGGGCTTGCACAAGAATTATGGGCAGAGGCAATCGATGTTGCAAAATATCTGGTGAATATGTCTCCCTCATCGACACTAGTCGAGATGACTCCACATGAGGTATGGTCTGGTAAGAATCCTTCACTTTCACATCTCAAAGTGTTTGGTTGTGATCCATTTGTGCATGTTCTCAAGGAAAAGAGGGGAAAGTTGGAAAAGAAGGAAGTCGAGTGTATTTTCAGTTGATACAAATAATGAATGAAAGGATATAAGGTCTGGGATCCTGCATCAAGGAAAATAATGTACAGTCAAGACGTGGTCTTCACAAAAATCGGAAGGAAGTCAGAGTCTAAAGTGACAGTTCAAATAATGAATGACCCAGATAAGGTGAAGTTTGAATTGAGGAACGAAGAAGAAGATGATTAAGATGAGTCGATTGAATCATATGAAGAGGTGAAACAACTGACCCCGGTTGTAAGGAGGTATAAACAAGTAAGAAAACCAGTCAAAAGGTATAGTTCGCCTGACTTTTGTTTGGCATTTGTGTTAACTGCCATTGATAAGGAGCCCAAGTCGGTCAAGGAGGTAGTTGACTCATCAAAGGGGATACTATGGAAGGACGCCCTGGTCGAACATATGGAATCCTTGCATAAGAATGATATGTGGGATTTAGTTGAATTACCTAGTGGAAGAAATATCATTGGTAGCAAGTGTGTATTCAATAAGAGGATGAATGCAACAAGTCAAGTTGAGAAATTCAAAGCTCGACTCGTAGCGAAAGGATATTCCCAAGTCGAAGGAGTCGACTTTGGTGAGATTTTTTCCCCTGTTGCAAAATTAACTTCCATTGGAGTACTAATGTATCCGGTTGCAACATTTGATCTTGAAACAAAACAGATGGATGTAAAGACAACCTTCCTACATGGAGACCTGGAAGAAGAAATCTACATGAAACAACCTAAAGGATTTGTAGTAAATGGAAAGAAAGATTTGGTGTGTAAATTGTGTTATTACCAGAACTCACCTCTGGATTGCAGCAAAGGTAAGCCCAGTACCCATCAGTTTGTATGTCACAATGAGTAAATTTAAAAGGGGATCTAATGGACGCAGACTCAAGATTATATTTCTCTAACTTAAAAAACTGGGTTGGTATGCACCAGCAGGTGAGGTCTTGATCTAACTTCAGTCAGTATGTTGTAATAAGGGTGAGTAGGTTGAAGAACTTGAGGAAAGTGAAGGGGTATGCTATGGACATCTGGTCTTCCAACAACTCGAACAGGAAAAATTTAAACACAAGATCTTCTTGAATTCAAACATCAAAGAAACTGAATGGAATTACAACAACACAATAATCAAACATTCATCATAATACAGTCACAATAATTCAAGTGAATCAGTTAATCATGAACTCTTTCAGTATCAGAAAGAAACAAGAGGGAGCAAGAAAGTTGACTGTCATCAAACAAGAAATCTCACATTACAACGCATAACCATAGAACCAAAAGCTTCATTTAAACTTTACAATACATGAGCTTAGCTCTACCATTGACCATAACAAAATATCAAAATTGAGTATTTGTACTCAGAACAACCTGCCACCACCAACAGTGTGACCCGACTACTACATTCAATTCTTTGCGTATGCACCTTCTTCTGTCAGTGTGCACTTGCATTCTTCTATCATAGACGATCTTAGATCAGTATGGGCTTTGCAGGAGGATCCGTTGATAGGGGAGCTTTTGGCTGACAGTCTGCCTACACGACCGTCTTCCCATGCTTTCCATTTATGGGGTGAGACGAGATTTCAACAACCTCCCCCATTTCCATTAACTACTTTCATTGGGATCGGGATGGAGCCTGACACCCATGAATGCTCCAGGAGACGTTCACGACTCCTCCAAGTCGAACCCAATGCCTCGAAACCATGCAGATCTTCTAATGAGACCGAGACGAGTGCTTTCGGCCCTTGATGTAGCTCCTCTCCATCGCTTCACATGACCTCGATCCATGACCTCATGCATATCCCATATGAAATTTTAGGATCTCTCATTTCGGGAGTCTTCACTTCCCTTGATTTTCAAATATCGCGATGTTCAATCCTGCGAAATGACCCATCTAGATTGAACAATCTCAGTCGCCCGTTGCTCGACATGCGCTTTCCTTTTCTTTATGGTCATGCTTCCATATGACCGTGGGCTGTGATCGTGGGCCCAACTCCTAGGCGCGTTGCGATTTTGCGTTTCTCAAACTCACGTTGTGCTCCATGCTCAAACCTTCAAGTCAAGAAATCACGATCTCTTGGATCAGGGGCCACACGTCCCCTTTGATCGGACGACCCAGATGAATATCGACATTTCGGGACCTCGACTATCGACATTTCTCACTTGAGCTTTTCCGAAATGACTTTCTCCATGTTGATCCTGCACCATGTGTCCTTCTATAACGAATGACCCAGATCGTTTCATGACCTTGCGTTTCGTGAGTCCTCATGACTCTGCCCTTTGACTGCTCCATTTTGCAAGTCAGTGAAATGCTAATCTTACACCATGTGTCCTTCCCAGGATCAACGGCTAGGATGGGTCTCACAATTTTAGAACTATGTCTGACGTTATACTTCGTGTAACTCTATGATCCCGATCGCCTGATGGTCGTCGATCTGATTAGCTTGATGGATCTCTGCCATTGAAAGCTGATCTTGCCCGCTCACTTGATTTGAGTCCATATCATATCGCTCTAAGTGCTGCGTTTGTGCTTATGGCTGTGGTCTCTATAAATGAATACTTGGATGATTGATTGAGAGTTTAGGAAGGAAAAAGGATCAGTGATAGAGGTAAAGAGAGAGAAGTGATCGACCATAGAGAAAATTGAAAGTCTTAGGGCGATACCTTTTAGGCAGGGAAAAAGAAGAAAAACTATAAGCCGAAAGGAAAAACCTTACGATTGGGTCTGCAAAAGGAGGAGAGACAGGCAAAATTACAGAGTTAGGCAAAAACCCCAAATTTGCAAGACTCTGACAAGTTTACGTGATAACATTTGTCTCCACAGCTGATGGCATGCTCCCTGCGAGCTGCCAAGAACAGGTAGTTCAGTGCCTTAGCTTTGGGCTATGGAGCCTCCTATTAAAAATAAAATAAGCACAAAACGGGAACAATATTTACAATGGTGGGGCATCGACTGTGACTTTAATCAACAAAATTTTTCAGGAAGTGCCCATTTATAGGACCACCAAAAACTTTGTCTTCCTCCAAATTCTGCAACCTGTAAGTGTTATTTGAAAAAACCCCAGAAACATTGAAGGGGCCAATCCACATGGCCTCAAATTTGTCGTGCTTGCCTCTATCCTGCTTTGGCGCATCCCATTTGAGTACTAGATCTCCTAGCTAAAAATCCTCCTCACTACTTTTCTTGTCAAAGGCCTGCTTGATCTTCTGCTGACGACCATGCACTCTGTCCATCACCTGCTCTCTAGTCTGCTGGACTTCTACCAGCTGATGAATTCTTCTGATCATATCGTCAGGCTCTTCCTAATAGTCTTGAAAAAACTTTGTCACCAGCAAGGCAAGTTGAGAAGGAAAAACTGCTTCAGTCCCATATACTAGTTGGAAAGGAGAGATGCCCAGGGACCTCTTTTTTGTCAGTCTATCAACCCACAGAGCAAACTTGAGCTTTGAATCCCATGCTTTCTTGTTGTCCTTTAGCATTCTTTTTATGATCTTTATCAGGCTTTTGTTAGAGGACTCAACTAACCCATTTCCTTGGGGATAGTAGGGGGTAGAGGGAATCAATGCAATTCCAAACTGATCACAAAACTTGATCAATGGTTCAGCCTTGAAGGAAGTGTCATTATCAATGATGATCCTGTTTGGGCAACCAAACCTTTCTATGATATCTTCGAGAAAACCAATGATTACTTTGTGAGAAGCACTCCTTATGGGGATAGCTTCTATCCATTTGGTGAAGTAGTCTGTTGCAGTCAAGATCCATCTGTGTTGACCGCTTGAAGGAGGATGAATCTCCCCAATAAAGTCTAGGCCCCACTGCTGAAAGGGCCCTGAAGCTACTATAAGCTTCAATGAAAGAGACTTGAGTTGTTGTTTCCCAGAGAATTTCTGACATTTAACACAAGCCTTGATCTTAGCACAGACATCAGTGAACAGGCTAGGCCAAAAGTACCCAGCCCTGAGAATTTTATAGGCTGTGGTTCTCCAAAAATGACGCCCCCCACATAGGCTACCATGAAAATCAAACATAATCTTTTGGGCCTCCTGTGGATCTAAACATCTCAGAAGCACTCCTAGAGGGTCTTTCCAATACAAGACCTGATCGATAAGGCAATATCTAATTGCTTTGAGCTTTAAAGATATTGCCTTGCTTTTCCCCATTCCATCAGGAGGTCGCAACTCTTGCAGAAAATATAAAATGTCTTTGTACTAGGTACATTCTGCCAATGGAGGACCACCCTGAGAACTTTTAACAACGAACTCAACTTGCTGATTTTCTGAGCAAGTGTTGATGAAGTTAACCCCCAAATATTTGCAATTAGATTTAGTTAACAACTTGGCTAAACCTTGGCCTTTGACTAGTTTGGTGGGTTTTATTTCTAGATCAAATTCAAGGATTTTGGCAATCCACTTGATCCTTTCCCGTTTATGTCAGGCTGAATGAGAATGTCCTTCACAAAAGCCAAAGGGACATATGCAGTGATATTTGAATGCAGACCATAGACTCTAAAAGCCTTGAGATATTTCACCAAGGCATATGTTTGCTTCTCCATGATGTCGTATCTGACCTCTGTGTCTCTTAGTGCTCTGCTAAAAAAAGAAATAGGCTGCTCCAACCCTTCAACATTCTTTTGTAGTAAAACAACGACCACTGTATCGAATGAGGCAAAGGAAAAAATCAGAAAATCCTTGGAATAATCAGGACTGATTAGCATAGGTGCTTCAGATAGTGCCTTCTTGATTTGGTTGAAGGACTATTTGGACTCAACAGTCCATTTTACTTCATTCCCCTTCCTGAGCATGGTTGTGATATGATTCACCAATTCAACAAAATTTGAAACAAACCTTCTCAGAAAATTGATTTTACCCAGGAAGGACTGAACTTCTTTATTGGATCTGGGAAGTGATAAGGCTTGAATAACTTCTACCCTGCTTGGATCAATCCTGACCCCCTCAGCTGATACAATGTGTCCCAACAATTTTCCTTCCTCCATGGCAAATAAAGACTTCTTGGGATTTAGGGAGAGACCAAACTTTCTACATTTCGAGAAGACCTTTCTCAGATGTTGACAATGTTCTTTATCAGATTTGGAGAAGACTGTTATGTCATCTTGATATATGACCACAAATTTATCTTTTTCTCCAGTGAAAGCGATGTCCATGGTTCGTTGGAAGGTTGCTCCTGCGTTCATTAATCCAAAGGGCATTTTGGCATAGATGAATGTGCCCCAAGGAGTGGTGAAGGTTGTCTTTTCTCTGTCTTCAGGCGGGACAAAGATCTAATTGTAGCTGGAAAATCCATCAATCATGGAGATCCTGGATGCGCGTGTCACCCTCTCCAGTATGTGTTCCATCTTTAGCAAAGGGTAATTGTCCTTCTTAGAACTTCTGTTCAGATTCCTAAAATCAACACAGAGTCTGATTTCTTCGCTCTTTTTCCTTACTGGAACCAAGTTGGCCACCCATTCAGAATATCTCAAAGGGACAATGATTTGGGCGTCCAACAGTTTCTTTACCTCCCTTTCCATAATAGTAAACAACATAGGATTTATTTGTCTTAACTTCTACCTAAATGGTTTGGCCTCCTCTTTCAATGGGATCTTATGCTCGATGACGACTGTGTCATATGTTCTGAGGTCTTCATAGGTCGAGGCAAACACATAAGCAAATCTCTTTAATATCTCAGTATACTCAGCTCTCTGGTCCCTTGACAAGCTGCTTGACAACTTGACAAACTTTGGATCATCCTCTGTACCAATATTGCACTCAACTATATCAACATCCTCAATTGGGCCAAAAAATTTACTCCCACATCGTTTCCATCGAACATTTTTTCTAAAGGAACTAGTCCTTTCAGAATATGAATGTTGGGCAACTGGACAATATTATGATCAACAATATTGTTCATAAAAAAATCGGCATGCGAACTTGTTTCAGAATCAGGGTCTTGATCAATGCGTAATGCAGAAAACTCATCTACAGTTTCCAGGAACCTCTTGATTTCAAGATCATCCTCAAACATTTTCCAATGCTTGATATTGTCAGGTACAGAGGGTCTATATCTTACCTCAACCTGATACTTGAGTTTAAGTGGAAAAGGGACTCTGAAATTACTCGCTGAAATAGCCAGAGAATCGACCACGACATTTTCTTCTCTTGGAATAAATGAAATGTTGAAAGCTAGGAAAAAACTGTCAATGAGGTCCCATACTTCATTTCTATAACTTATGAGTCGAGGGTGCTTGGCCTGATAAATATTTATGATTTGTTGGACAATCAACTCAACATCCCCAAACACTGATATCTCTTCAATCTCCATGTCTTTTGCAACTCTCAAACCCAAAACAAGGGCTTCATATTGTACCACATTGTTGGTAGTTTCAAATTCTAACCTGTATGAAAGAGATATAACTTCTTGAACATGTGAAACAAAAACCACCCCAACACCAACATCTTCTCTAGAAGAGGCTCCATCAAAGAACATTTTCCAAATAGAGGTAATCGAAGGAGAATTTTCACAGAGAGTAATGGAATTTCTGATCTCGAGAGGAGGTTCAGGGGCATCCCTGAGTTGCAATAAGCCCAATCCCAAATTAGTATCAAGGGAAAATATAGGATGATTGGTGGGGTCTGCTTCATCACTTACAATGTAGGCTAACCGAGCTTCTGTGTACAGTCTTCTATATCCCCCCCCCAAACACAAGAATGGTAGCATATGTGAGGTCCATCTGCAAGGTTCCCCCAAGTCTTTTTATCCAAGATCTCGACAAGAGCATGCGAAACTTGGGAGGAACATCAACCACCACGATATCCATGACCACACTTTTCATGGGCAACTGAAACAAGGTTACGACCAGATATTTGATGACCCCAAGGCACTGCGCTCTCCTTGAATCAAAATAATACAAATCATGATAGGTCTTTGTAATTTCTAATCCAATCTCTTCCATGACAACTTTGGGCATGAGATTATGAGATGCCCCTGAGTCCATCAGACAGTTATGCAACACCTTTTCATGTATGTTCACTGATGTATAGAAGGGAGGGGATGAATCATCTCTATCTTCTACAATAGTACCTAAGATGACTGCTGGATTTTCATCTTGGAGGTTTATTGAGTCTGTGGGATGACAAGATGGCTCAAACTGCAACAACTTAGAGAGGGATATTTTAAAATCTTCATGCTTAACAAGCTCAGAAAGGGGTATAGGGATCATGATTTTTTGAATTTCCTGCTCAAAGTTAAAAGAGGAGGGGGCTTCAAAATTTCTCTCACCTCTGGGACAAAGCCTTTGGATATTGGTTAGGAGTTTTGAGCTTTATTTTCTTTGCTGCTATTTGCTGCCTCTTTAGTAGGCTTCTTTGCTTTGGAAGGCTGATCAAGGATGTCAGACTTCCCTTCTTTCTTCTTAGACTCGAGTTTATATTTTATGGGATTACTGTTGGTCTTTCCACCTTTACTTAGCTCATTTATTTGGCTGTCGATGAGGGACTCCTCGTATGCATATTGGGTTAAATGAGAAAATGGGGAGGTGTCTCCAAGACAATGGATTTCAGGATCTCGCTCTTCTTCTTCTTTGTCCTCATCAGTAACGAGGTTATTTTTGAGAGGAGTTTGGATTTTCTGATCATCCCTATCTCTTTTTCTAGGTTCTCTTGGAAGTATCCGAGGGGTATTGTTCGCTCTTCTCAAGTTGCCTCTGTTGTCAACATTTTGGGCAACTTTATAACTTTGCTTCCCCTCAAATTTTATCTTCTCCATCTCCGTAGAAAGAGATTTCACCAGCTTGGTTAATTCATCCACTTAAGGGTGAGATGCAAAAAAATTGGAGGTTGAGGCTTCAGATCATCCCCTTCCTGTGTCCATGTCGGCTTTATTCCCAAGTCTGTCAACTACCAATACATTGGATTCTACTTCCAAGCCTGAATCTTGCATATAATATAAGGAAGTACCTCTTCTCTCTCTTAACATGAGGTAGAAATCAAGGTCAAAAGCACCGACATAAGTAATTTTGGCAGAGGCTTCTGTAGGATTTATCTCAGCAGGGATCTTATTGTACATTTTATTGAACCTTTTGGAGAAGTCAGAGACACACTCTCCCTCTTTTCTCTTTAAGGACCCGAATTCTATGATGTAATACATAAAGTCCTTTTAACCCCTCCATTGTCTTAAGAAAATATCGTCTAAAGCCTCAATCCCCGCAATGGATCTAGGGGTCAAATTCCTAAACCACTTCCTAACGTCACCATTAAGGCTCTGGACAAAGACTCTCATCCACACATCCTCGTTTTCATATTCAGATTGTCTGCATAACTGTAGAAGGAAACAAGGTGTTCTTCAATAGTTATGTGTTTTTCTCTAGTGAACTTGGGCATGTATTTTAGGTAATATCCAGTAGGGAGAGCATTCATTGGTTGAGGTAGGACTAGAGGGGCATATCTAGCAGCCACTATGGCATCTGTTCTATTTCTAGGGGGATTAAATCCCGCCATAGGGATGAGAGGTGGAGGAGAACTGCGAGGGGATGGAGTTCGAACAAGGGAGTATGGAAATGAGCCTCTGGGAGGAAAAGGAAAAAAAAAGATTTGGAGAAAAGGCTATAGGGCTAGAGGGGACAAAGGTTTCCCTTTCTTCAAAATCAATAACACTAACATGAGGTGGAGTGGTAAATCCTGGAGTGGGAAAATCCTCTGAGGTCCCAGGTTTAAACCACTGTACAAATTCAGGGGAGAGAGGAGTGACAAGGCTTTCTCCCTCCAATCTCATATTAGGAGGGGAAAACTCAATAGGAACACTCCCAAACTTTAAACTTCAGGAAAATCCAACATATGCTATAATAGGAAGATGAGAAGTAGATATCGGAGTTTCTATACGTGGACAATGAAACTTATCAGAAATACCTGGTTCAATAGTAGAAGTACCTTCTTAAAGGGCCTTTCCCTTTCTGATAATTTTATCTAGGTCAGCTTCAGGTGTCGCTAAAGGTGTTCATGGAGTAGAACTTGTGTGTCTACCTCTAGAAGCCATAACTGAAATAGTGGAGTCGCCAGTGGGTTCGCATCAATGGAGTCACCGGGTGCACAGTTGCAATCTTTAATGTACTAAGTTCTGATGCACCTTCAGAACCAATAAGCTTTGTCGTTCAATCCTAGGGAAAATATTCAAATTGTCCCCAACAACGGTGCCAGAAATGTTAGCACCAGAAGTCACCTCTGGATTGCGACAGAGGTAAACCTAGTACCCATCAGTTTGTATTTCACAATGAATAAATTTAAAAGGGGGTCTAATGGACACAGACTCAGGATTATATTGCTCTAACTCATAAAAATAGGTTGGTATGCACCAACAGGTGAGGTCTTGATCTGACTTCAACCAATAAGTCATAAAAAGGGTGAGTAGGGGGAATAACTTGAGGAAAGTGAGGGGGTTTGCTATGAACATCTGGTCTTCCAGCAACCCGAAGAGGAAAAATTTAAACATAAGATATTCTTGAATTCAAACATCAAAGAAACTGAAAGGAATTATAACAACACAATAATCAAACATTCATCATAATATAGTCATAATAATTCATGTGAATCAATCAATCATGAACTCTTTCAGTATTGGAAGGAAATAAGAGGGAACAACAAAGTTGACTGTGATCAAACAAGAAATCTCAGATTACAATGCATAACCAGAGAACCAGAAGCTTCATTTAAAACTTTACAATACGAGAGCTTAGCTCTACCATCGACCATAATAAAATATCAAAACTGAGTATTTATACTCAGAACAACCTACCACCACCAGGAGTGTGACCTGATTACTACATTCAAAGCTTTGCGTATGCACCTTCTTTTGTCAATCTGCACTTGCATTCTTCTGTCATTTGCGATCTCATATCAGTATGGGCTTTGCAAGAGGATCCATTGATAGGGGAAATTTCGACTGACAGTCTGCCTACACAACTGTCTTTCCATGCTTTCCATTTATGGGGTGAGACGAGGTTTCAACAACCTCCCCCATTTCGATGAACTACTTTCTTTGGGATTGAGATGGAGCTTGACACCCATGAATGCTCTAGGAGACGTTCATGACTCCTCCAAGCTAAACCCAACGCCTCAAAACCACACAGATATTTTGATGAGACAAAGACGAGCACTTTCAACCCTTGGTGTATCTCCTCTCCATCTCTCCATGTGACCTCGAGCCATGACCTCATGCATATCCCATATGAAATTTCAGGATCTCGCATTTAAGGAGTCTTCACTTCCCTTAATTTTCAAATATCCCGATGTTCAATCCCACGAAATGACCCATCTGGATCGACGATCGAAATTTAACTGAACTTGACGGCCACGATCATTCCCTTGAACAATCTCAGCCGCCCGTTGCTTGACATGCACTTTCCTTTTCTTTATGGCCCTGCTTCCATATGGCCACGGGTTGTGATCGTGGGCCCAACTCCCAGGCACGTCGCAATTTCATGTTTCACGAACTCACATTGTGCTCCATGCTCAAACCTTTGAGTCACAAAATCTCGATCTCTTGGATTAGGTGCCACACATCCCCTTTGATTGGATGACCCAGATGAATATCGACATTTTGGGACCTCGGCTATCGACATTTCTCACTTGAGATTTTTCGAAACGACTTTCTCCATGCTGATCCTGCGCCACATGTCCTTCTATAACGGATGACCTAGATCATTTTGCGACCTTGCGGTTCACGAGTCCTCGTGACTCTGCGCTTTGACTGCTCCATTCTGCAAGTCAGTGAAATGATAATCTTGCACCATGTGTCCTTCCCAAGATCAACGGCTAGGATAGGCCTTGCAATTTCAGAACTTTGTCTGACGCTATACTTCGTGTAACTCTATGATCCCAATCATCCAATGGCCCTTTGTTGCCCCTTGGTTATGGAAGGAAGCGAAGAACAAGGAAGGAAAGGTAAAAATAGAGCTTCACGGGAGACACAGTAACTGTCACTGAGTCGAAGTGAGCAAAAGAGCAGGAAAGATGGAGCAAAGTGTGGAAAAGCAAGCCGTTGGGAGAGGAGATTAGGGATGAAAAATGGGCAAGGAAGAAGGATCATGGACAACTCATCAAGCAGAGAAAGCCATCATTGGATGCTTTGGAGCACCGCGCGATGAAGAAGGAAAGATAGGCTGGTGGAGCCTCGAAAAAACAGGTCAAGTTGACCTAGGGTTTTAGACACTTAGGGTTTTGGCACCTAGGTTTCGACCTAAGGCTATCGATGAGGGATTGTAATGTATAAATAAAGGTCAAGAGGACCTAGGTTGGGTTGGTCATTGAGTATTGGTATGCTATTGTTGTTATAGCTCTGTTTTGGAGAGAGAGGATTGTATTGTGAGATCTTCAACTGTGTGCGAAGGTCAAGTCCTGCAGTTGAGTGCGCAGGAAGGGGAGAGAAAGAGAGAGAAGAAAGAATATTTGCTAGCTAAGAACGCAGATAAGAACTGTATGCTTTACCTTAATAAATCATAAGCACAGTTCTGTGGATGTAGCTCTAGATAGAGGGTGAACCACGTATATTTTGTGTCGTATGTGTGATTGATGCCTGGATCTCTGTCATTGTTATATTGTTATTTGCAATCTTATGTTAGATTAGATCTATAGCTACACAGGATAGACCTAGCTGATAAGTGATATATGAATGTTGTATTGTTGTTGTGATAGATCCACTGGATATTCCCCTGGTTGTAGACATTCTTGTCCTGCAGCCCCCCTCTTAACTGCTTCGGGTGAGACTGCATCTGCTTCGTAGGTGTTGCCGAAAGGGCTAGTAGCTAGGGCTTGTTGGTGCGCTCTTGGAGTGAACCCTAGGTCTACCCCTATGCCAACAAATGGTCCCGTTGCTAGGACAAGAATTTGTGTAAGGGAATGTCAAGGTGGTTCCCATTGAAGACAAAGATTTAGAAGTGGATAGAGGATCAAGAGAGGGACTTCGTTGAAGCCCAAAACACGAAACCTAAGCTAAGTACTGAAGGTTGGCTACATAGAGACATCTTCACCAATATTCACGAGATCTTATTTGGAGGAATCCATCAAGAGCTATACGAGTGGTTAGTTAAGTTAGCCGATACCCAGTTCAAGATCAGATCTAGACCTCATGTGGTCTGGACGTCGGAGTTGATTAAGAAGGTTAAGAGAGTCGACAACGCTGTATCAAGGGCTGTAGATCACTGGTTCGATAGTACCATTGGAGGGTATATCACAGAATTTGCTGTTGATAGAACACAATCATATAGCCAGGCTGAGAGATACTTCTTCAAAGGACCCAAAGGAAATTTTTTACAATTTTTGAAGCTAAGAATCAAGATCCTGTTGCATGAAAAGAACGTCTTGAAGATACAGTAGATTGGTTGGAACCGAAAAGGCTAATGTTCAAGAATTCGAACAACGTCAACGACATAGAAGTTGGACATACGCACAGTGGGAAAGTATTTCAAGGGGTTCACCTTGAGAACCTGTTCAAGCAAAACTACAGAGATGAGGGTTTCTATAGTGGAGAAGAGGCAGATCTGATAGACGAAGAACATTCTGAACCCACCAAAGCAAAGGAAGAGGAAGTTAAATAACTTTGCCAGAACGAGCTAGAAACATCAGGAACTGCGCAGACCACCGAAGTAAGTAATATCAATCCTTCTAGTATTTCAAAAACGCTAAGTAATCAGAATATTCTGAATCACTAGAGTCCGCAGACTACTATTACTAGTAGTTCAACATCTACTCAGACAGGAAACCTAGGAAGCTCTATGGAAGACGAGATGAGGCTCCCTATATTTAAAGGAGATGGATCTGAAGATCCTGATCAGCATTGGTTCCTGTGCGAGGCCATATAGAACATTAAAAATATTATCGATGAAGCTGTTAAAAGAAACCAGTTTAGCACTACGTTGAGGGATCGCCCGCTGAGCTAGTACATGAATCTTGTCCAAGGACTTCTGCAGCCTAAGCCACTAAGTGAGATCAAGAATGCGCTGGTTGCAGAGTTTAAAAATCCTATGTCGGAGTCAGAGTGTATTACTGAGCTGAAGGAGATCAAACAAAAGGTAGTCGAACCTGTTTGGGAGTTTGATAAGAGATTCAAGACCCTAACTGGCCAATTGACTTTTAAGATCCCAGATGAGCAGAACAAAAAATGGTTCATCGTTGCTCTTTTACCACACATCAAAGTTCTCCTGATGTAGAAGAAGATTGCATCACAGGCAGAAGCTTTGGAGATCGCCATGAAGCTTGAATCAACACCTATGGGAGAATCTAGCTCAGGCATGAGCCAGATCTTGAGCGAGCTGACTAGTTTGTCTCTGCAGGTTGAGGATATGAAGAAGGACAAGGGGAAGGACAAAAGAGAAGAAATCTAGTGTGTAATATGTAGATCCAAAGGTCATGATAAAGAACACTGTCCCCTGTTTCATGAATATTTGGCCTCAGGAGTGCTGAGCCCCTTGAAGCAAGTTAACTTGCCCTGGTGCGAAGTATGTAGAAACCAACATTGCTCTAGTGTGTGCTATTATATGCAGAAGTATGTTCAGACACCCACAAACTTGTACTGCACATTCTGTAAGTCTGTAGGGCACGGTGATAGAGATTGTAGGGATTTTGACCTAATGCATGAAAGATCAAGAGACATATACAAGATCCAAGGTGAAGTACACCAAGAAGGAAACAATGTATAGTATAATTCTCCAATTAGAGGAAGTTTCAATCCTCACAATGGATACAAAGGAGGAGGAGGAGGTATGGGTACAGGCCGAGGACAAAAAAACTGTTACAACTGCGCGCAACCAAGACATTTAGCGAGGGACTGCCAGAACCCTTGCACAACCTGTAGTTATTGCAATTCCTTCGAGCATGTCATCGAGGACTACCCTTTGCTGCTAGATAAGATTCAGTAAAGACGAGGACCTCAACAAAACCTGCAAGTGCAACTGATATATGAACCTCACAGAGCAGACCTCAAAGTCGGTGTTATCACTCGAGGAGGTGCTGCTACAGGAGAAGACAGAGCAGCCCAAGGAAAGACTGCAGTTGACCACGGAGTCAAGAAAGCTACAGAGAAGACCCCAACATTCAATGCTAAGAAAGAAAGACAGATATTTGAGGAGGCAAGAAAAGAGTTCAAAGGAGATCAACGGTATTCATCAAAGAAACAACCAGAAATCAAAGAATATGGCATGCCTCAGGCGTTTGATCAGTCTGCATCGCCAACAGAAGGAAAAGAGGTAAGCAAACTCATGGAATTTGTGTGCACTTGTGTTAAGTTGATTCAAGATAAAAGTGCTATACAAGAATTACAAGATTTAATCAAGCAGTACGAGCTAGGAAAGATAGACTCCTTACTGAATAGGGCAGTGCACCAAATTGGGAAAAGGAGAAGGACAAATAAAGAATTACACCTGAATGATCAAATAGGAGAATATGATATAGACTATGTGGTCCTCGACTTAGGGTCGGAGGTCAATGTCATTACGAAGCAAACCTAGGCACTGATGGGAAATCCGAAGTTTATCTATTCCCCTATCAGGCTTAGAATGGCTAATCAACAAGCTATCATCCCATTTGGACGATTGGAGCATGTCCCTGTGGACATCGATGGAGTTAGAACCTTTGCAGATTTTGAAGTAATTGAAATTGTTGATGACAACTGCCCTTATCCTGCATTATTAGGAATTGATTAGGCCTTCAACAATTCTACTATTGTTGATCTAAAGAAGAGGCATATGACCTTTGAAAGAGATGGCCTTAGGGTCATTACACCTTTAGATCCAGATGAGGGTCAATGATACACAGATCCTATCAGAGAAGAAGACCATGCGTATGAACTGGAAAACATCTACAAACTAACAACCAAACATCAGGATTATATCAATCCTACAGCCGATGGGAATCTGAGCTGGCGAAGTGACAACACATGTTCATTAGACTCAAAAGAAGCAATGGAGAACTGGTAGAACCAGATGTATGAAGCATCTACCAGAAGATGTGCTAGACTAACCAGAGAGGTTTGCTGGATCGACACAACAGTGAGTAACTTACCCACATTTGATGGGATGAACCCTTTAGAAGACTTCTTATCAGAGTTTGAGACAAGTATACCAACACAATAGAGGGTGTTGGCAATGGATGAGGCCATGAAAGCCACACCAACAAGATGGTGGGGTATGCACAAAGGAACATCACAGACTGGACACAATGTCGAACTTTGATGACAATGCGGTTCTCAGCACAAATAGGAAGCTATGAAGTGAGGTACATAGGTCGAAGTTGCCCAAAGTACCATGTGTGAATCTGTGAAGAGGCCTGGAGTGACATTCCTCGAGAACAATGGGTGCACAGATTCATTAACACGCTGGACATGATCCCTATCAACTGGTACCTTCCAGCAGAGCTGAGCCTTGTCACTTCAGATTGGGAAGGTATGATCCAGAATTTTGTAACTACCTTTTTGTTTGAAAGTGAATTTCCTTCAGTAGACCAAGCATTACAGATTGTGAGACAGAAAGTATCTAAGGAGGCATCTGGCCTCCCTTTGGAGCAAGAAGAGGATGAATGGACCGCGCCATTCCAGAAATTGCAAGGATGTTACAACATTAATGCCGATGAAGATGATGATCCGAGGAAGGTAAACATCGCTGAGACAGAAGGCCACAAAAATGTGGAAGGACCAGGAGTTGAGTTGCCATTTATAGGACAACCGATCAAAATAAAGAAATTCAATATTGGGATAGAGGAGACACCAAATCTTGCCAATGTCGGAGATTATTGGGATGCTGCTACCATTGACAAGATTATAGAGTTATTGCACGAATATCATGACTTGTTCCAGACCAAGTTCACTGATATGAAGGGAATCAAAGGGCCTATAGAGACATAGCGACCACTGATCTTCGCAGAAGCTCATGAAGGCATCACAGGAGGACATTACGCAGGGAAAGTAACTGCGCAGAAGGTTCTACGAGTTGGCCTTTGGTGGCCTACGTTACACAGAGATGCTAAAGAGTATGCCAGAGAATTGGAAAACCATCCCGAAGAGATGAAATGCCATTAGCACCATAGATGACCCTACAAGCATTTGAAAAGTGGGCCATTGACTTCGTGGGACCCATAAACCCACCAGGAAAGCGCACATGAGCAAGGTACATATTACTGCAACATAATACTTAACCAGATGGGCTGAAGCCAGAGTAGTCAAGGACTGTAGTGCAACTGCAACTGGCCATTTTATATTTGATGACATAATAACTAGGTTTGGATGCCCTAAGATCCTTATGAGTGATCAAGGTACACACTTCATCAATAAGACAGTTGAAGCCCTGACTGAAGAATTTGCAGTCCACCATTAGAAGAGTACACCTTACCATCCACAAGAAAATAGAACAGTTGAAGCATTCAACAAGATCTTGGAGACAACATTGACAAAGATTTGCAGCGTGAACAAGGATGACTGGGGTTTAAGAGTACCGACAATACTTTTGGCTTATAGAACCACTTGCAAGAAATTAACAATGCAAACCCCCTTCAAGTTGGTTTATGGTCTTGAAGCTATTGTCCCGATGGAGTACTTAGTACCATGCCTAAGAATTGTTGCATTTACAGACATGGATGATACTGACGCTGTTCGCGAGAGGCTTGCACAGTTGGTTGAACTGGAAGAAGATAGATTCATTGCAAGATTCCATCAACAAGTTTCGAAGGAGCGAGAAAAGGCCTATCATGACAGGCACATCAAGAAGAAGACATTCAAGCAAGGTGATTTAGTATTGGTGTATGACAGTAAGTTTATCAAACACCCTGGGAAGTTCAGAATGCATTGGCTCAGACCATATGAGATTGCCTATGTTACAGAAGGAGGAGCTGCGCAACTGAAGACATTGAAGGGAGACTAGAAGGAAGGATTGGTGAATGGGAGTCGGTTGAAGTTGTACTATGGTAACCAGCTGCCTCACAGCTCTCAGTAAAAGCATGAGGAAAAGCGTCCAGGTACTAGGTGCAGTTGAAATTAGGTACCAGACACAGAAAAGACAGTCTGCACAAGGATGGAAAGGAGGCATAAAGCAGAAAGCAAGGGCTGCACTGCGTAATCCAAAGTTGAAGTTAAACAAGAGGATCAGATCTGAAGTGCCTCGGGATGAGTCACAGGTGAGTGGTGGGGGCCTGTTGGCCCTTGGTTATGGAAGGAAGCGAAGAACAAGGAAGGAAAGGTAAAAATCAAGCTTCGCGGGAGACACAATAATTGTCACTGATTCAAAGTGAGCAAAAGAGCAGGAAAGATGGAGCGAAGTGTGGAAAAGCAAGTCGTTGGACGAGGAGATGAGGGATGACAGATCGACAAGGAAGAAGGATCATGGACAACTCAACAAGCAGAGAAATCCATCATTGGATGCTTTGGATCACTGTGCGATGAAGAAGGAAAGACAGGTTGGTGAAGCCCAGAAAAAGCAGGTCAAGTTGACCTAGGGTTTTAGACACCTAGGGGTTTGGTATCTAAGGTTTTGGCACCTAGGTTTTGACCTAAGGCTGTCAGTGAGGGATTGCAATGTATAAATAAAGGTAAAGAGGACTTGGGTTGGGTTGGTCATTGAGTATTGGTATGATATTGTTGTTATAGCTCTGTTGTGGAGAGAGAGGACTGCATTGTGAGATCTTCAGCTGTGTGTGAAGGTCAAGTCCTGCATATGGGTGCGCAGGAAGGGGAGAGAAAGAGAGAGAAGAAAGAAGATCTGCTAGCTGAGAGCGCAAATAAGAACTGTATGCTTTACCTTAATAAATCATAAGCACAATTTTGTGGACGTAGCCCTAGAGAGAGGGTGAACCACCTATATTTTGTGTCGTATGTGTGATTGATGCCTCGATCTCTGTCATTGTTATATTGTTATTTGCAGTCTTATGTTAGATCAGATCTATATCTGCACATGATAGACCTAGATGATAAGTGATATATGAATGTTGTATTGTTGTTGTGATAGATCCACTGGATATTCCCCTGGTTTTAGACATTCTTGTCCTGCAACCCCCCTCTTAGCTACTTCGGGTGAGACTGCATCTGCTTCGCAGGTGCTACCGAAAGGGCCAATAGCTAAGGCTTGTTGGTGCACTCTTGGAGTGAACCATGGGTCTGCCCCTATGCCAACACTGTCGATCTGATTACCCTGATGGATCTCCACCATTGAACGTTGATCTTGCTCGCTCACTTGATTTGAGTCCATATCAGACCGCTCTAAGTGTTGCGCTTGTGCTTATGGCTATGGTCTCTATAAATGAATACTTGGATGACTGACTGAGGGATCAAGAAGGCAAAAGGACCAGTGACAAAGGTAAAGAGAGGGAAGTGATAGACCATAGAGAAAACAAAAAGTCTTAGGGCCGACACCTTTCAGGCAAGCAAAAAGAAGAAAAACTATAAGCTGAAAGGAAAAACCTTATGATTGGGTCTACAAAAGGAGGAGAGACAGGCAAAATTACAGACTTAGGAAAAAATCCCAAATTCACAAGAATCTGACAAGTTTATGTGATAACAAATTGAAAAGATTCCTTTATGGTCTAAAGCAATCGCCAATGATGTGGTACCAAAAGTTCAACACATGCATCCTTAGTTTGGTATTTGTGAGAAGCAAAGTTGATCACTACATATATTCTAAAGAAGAAGGTGGATGTTTCATATATCTAGCATTGTATGTCGACGACATCTTGCTAATGGGAAATATCATGCATGGAATAAAGGAGGTGAAGAAGCAATTATCCTCCAAGTTCGACATGAATGGATCTCTGTGCAACAAACTTCATTCTAGGAATGGAGATCAAGAGAGATCGAGAAAGCTAGAAATCTTTGGTTGAATTGGAATAATTATATTGAAACATTTTTGAAACATTTCAACATGCAGGATTGAAAACCTGTAAAGGTGCCAATTCCTGTGGGAGCAAGGCTAAATTTTGAACAATGTCCAAAGATACATGAAGAAATAGAGGATATGGCATGCATCCCTTATGCAAGTGTTGTTGGTAGTCTAATTTATGTGATGGTATTCACTCGACCAGACATTGCCCTTGCAGTAGGAGTGTTGAGCAAATACATGTCGACAAATGGAAAGGAGCACTAGACAACTATCAAGAGAGTATTCAAGTGCTTGTGTGGCACAAAATACCATGTTATATGCTACCAGGAGAAACCTGGAAATGATAGTGAAGTAGATGTACATGGCTTTGTCGATGCAGACTAGGTTGGAGATCTAGATCGATGAAGGTCAATTTGTGGATATGTGTTCAAGATGTTCGGTGGAGCAATTAGTTGGATGAGTAAGCGACATGCGGTCGTAGTCCTGTCAACAATAGAAGCTAAATACATGGCAACCACTCATGGAAACAAAGAAGTGGTATGGATGTAACGACTGCGTTCAAGGATCGAGTTTGAGGGGAGAGTTATGAATATAAATTGCAATAGTCAAAGCACAATATTTCTAGCAAAGAACCAAGCTTATCATTCCAAGACTAAGCATATTGATGTACAATACCATTTCGTGAGAGACGTGGGAAATAAGGTGCTACTAGAGAAAGTAGACACGTTAGAAAACATAATAGACTCTTTGACCAAGTATGTGAGTGTTGTGAAGTTATCTTGGTGCAGAGAGGTAATGGGCATTGTTGCCCTGCACATGTGAACAAAAGTTCATAAATGTATCGGTTTCTACAAAGAAGACAATAAGTGGGAGAATGTTGGGTTGTTATATTCTTTGCAGTGAAAGTCGAGGTCGAAGTGTTCATTTGGGAAAATTCGAAGTTGAAAGTAATCGACAGCAAGTCTAAGAGGTCAACTAACAAGAGGTCGACAGACGATCGAGTGCAAACTGACTGAAGACCAAATGGAGGCCGACTAGTAGTCGAATGGTAATCTGACTTGGTAGTCCATTGTAACAAAATCCTGAGATTTGCAGGATTTGTAGCCAATGATATGCGTGGATCTATAATCAATTTTGGGTGCCTTTCTTTAGGGTTTTTCCTACTGTAAATCCTATAAATAAGGCATGTTGTATTTGTATTAAGTTGATCTTTTTATGTTATTTTTTAGCAGTAGGTTGTCGATCATGTAGATGTAAGACGAATTGGCTACAAGGTTCTCCTTGTGTAAAGCAAGAAGGTATGATGTTGATTGTGTCTTAGGTGTGGACCAAGGTTAGGCATGTAACCTTTTATTC
>JZKD02S1640215.1:12666-52917 GCA_000966675.3 Picea glauca | reverse complement strand
GATTTTCTAGACAGAAAATGGTTCAGAACATTTACTCTTCTAGATTAGAAGAATGGCTCTTGTATCACTCTGTGGAGTGAGCATCATGTCTGATTATTCAGATAGAGTATGGTTTTGAGAGATGATGCAATTGATGATGATGATGGTGCTCATGATCTAGTCATGATCTTGTCTATATAATTATGTTGATGCTAATGGGTGAATGGTATGTTTTGTGCTCAAGACCATTACCTGTAATACCTCCCTAACTAGGAGGGAGTGTTGATATTATGGTAGCTGCGGGAGGTATTTACCTCCATGTGTAAACCTGAGAAGGATAGAATACTCCGGGAAGTAAGAAGAAACCCTAATGAGTTGGCCAATAACCCTAGAAGACTTGTCGGCTCAAGAAGATAATTTATATTAGGTTATTAGCCTCCAAGAGAAGAAGTCGACCAGAAATAATAATATATACTGAACAGACAGATACCCAGAATGAGAAGTCGGCCTAGGCAGTTAGCCAAAATTAGTATAAATACAAGAGACCAGTTCTTATTCTGGTAGGCAGTCTCAGAATTGTAGTGCCCACTCTTGTGCGTAAGTTTGAGGAGAGCTTCCATTGCAGCTGTTGCAGCTAGCATATCTCTTGGATAGGGTTTGGACTATCTGATCAGCTCTTGTTGGTGTGCTATCCTTGGGGAAAGGTGTGCTACCCTTTGTTTGGTTATCTAGCCTAGGGTTTTCTTCCGGAGTGATTCTCTGTCAAGGTTAAGATGCTTGGAGGGTGGCTTTGACCTATGGTTGGGTGACAAGGGTATTTTCAATGGTAAAATGAACACATCCACTTATATTCTAATAGGAAGAACCCAAATCTTTCCAAGATGATGAGGATAGAATACTTGTAGAGGATCCTTTATCTATCATTATCTGGACGGGTGTAGAAGAAGGAAGGTGAGGCTCTACAAGATCATTCCAATCAGAGGAAACCATCGTAGGACTTGGAGGGAGTGTACTCGGAGAGAGTGGAATGCTCCCTTGTTCAAAATATATAGAACTATAAATGTTAAGGACATGGTAGAAAGATGCATCACCCCCCAAAAGAAGAGTGGGATTGACTGGGTATTGCATTGACAATGTAACTTCATTAGACTTGTCACTCTCCAAGAGAAGAATGGGATTGATTGAGTATTTCATCTACATGGACACTTCTTCAACCGTTGGTTGAATAGGATGCTGGATGACATGGTCAAGAGACACATCGCTCCCCAAAACAGAAGTGGCATCAATCGAAGATTGCATCAGCACAACCGCTGGTTGAACAGGATGTGAGACAACATGGTCAAGAGACAAATCACCCCCCAAAACGGGAGTGGTGTAGGTTGAAGATTACATCGACATGACTGATGTATCAACCAAAAAAAGATTAGAATGTTGGGAAATCGAAGAAGACTCAGAACCTGAAGGGCCACAAGACAAGGATCATGCTCCTCATACCACCGCAATAGCAGGGCACAAACAAGTTAGGTGATCTTATTTGCAAAGTCTGCAAAGGAACTTGGGCTTGCATCCAACATGTCTAGGTTTCTCAATCGTATCAATGTCCCTAGCATGACTTGTAGTGGCTGGTGACATGCTTCCAATATGACTTGCAGAGGCTAGTAGTAGATTATCAACATGAATTGCAAACGTCATTAATGTTTGTCTTGTGTGACTAACAGTGACTACAGTTGCGCTCCCAGAATGACTTGCAGTGATTGGTTGCTTGCCCCTAGAATGACTTGTAGAGGCTAGTGACAGGTCTCCAACATGACTAGTAGAGGTCAGTTTCAGGTCCCCAACATGACTTGCAGAGGTTGGTGACAGGTCTCCAACATGAAGGGCAAAGGTTGGTTTTAGGTCCCCAACATGACTTGCAGAGGTTGGTGAAAGGTCTCCAACATGACTAGTAGAGGTTGGTGATAGGTCTCTAACATGAATTGCAGAGGTTGGTGACTTAATGCCAGTATGACTTACAATGACTGGGCTTGTGCTTCCATCATGACTTTCAACGACTGGTTGCGGTATCAAAGACCATGCTCCAGGGAAAGACTGGTTTTGAGAGATCATGGGCCAAGCGAGGTTCTAGCATACAACATGGCCATGCCTGGTAGGATAGAATCCTCCTCCCAATTGATTCATAAAATTTTGTAAGGGCGTCATCATCGAGGAATCTGCTTGCAAAGAGAAAGCAACGTGACATGGGTTACTCATGTGAGGATATATGTTGCCCCCAGACAAAGGAACTTCGTTCAAGGGGTTGCCCATACTATAAAAATAACTCCCCCCAGATTAAACACCAGAGGAAAAAAGGAGGTTCGCCATAATAAAAGCATTTTTAGGAATCAACAATGCGGAAGAAGGAATGGCGTATGGAATATAAGAAGTAGAAGGACCGCCCATTTGAACACTTTCTCTTGGAAAAGTGAATCTAGGATTGGGTTCGGAGAAAGGAGGATTCCAACCTCCTATTGTAAGAGTTGGTTTAGGGATATGACCCCACCAAATGAAAATGGAAAATAAGGAGGCATCATGCCCCTAGACCCAAAACCATGATTCACATAAGACAACGAAACAAAGGATGACAAGTGCGAAGTCATGTATGGCATACAAAAAGAGAAAGGATTAGAGGCCCAAGGCATTGTCTGAGGACTATGATTCAACATACCAATCATAAATACAAAAGGATTCGTCCCCATGGACTGAGTAGGGACCAAGGGTTTCATATCACTAATCAAGGTAGTCACAAGGGCTCCACCAACCATAACAGTCAAAACTCACGGCACAATACAAATCCTAAGGTCAACTAATAATGAGAGAGCAGAATCCTAAACATAGATAAAATCCAATGCACACAAACAAGATATGAAGGTTTAAAAAAACCTCCCAAACTAAAGTAGGTATGCCTCGCCCAAGAGGGGCCTGAGACTCCACAAAAATAGAGTAGAGGTATTAGAACTAGTTATAAGGACCCTCATAGGCTTCACAGCGTAGTCGGTCAGATCCCTCTGGAGAGGAAATCCTCCATAAATTTTGGGTGTTATCTGATCCCTATCTAACTCAGGGTACCTGCATAATAACCCTTGCAGGCAACTTATGCGGCTACCTAGGTCAAGCAACTAGAGTCACCATGATATAACCAATACTCAGGTGAGCAGTTGCAAGTCTGGTCCACCGTATGGGCAGGGTAACAAAGAAAGTACCGCCTCTCACGTAGGCAAAGGCACTAGCAAGACCCCCAAATATGAATAGAACCCAAGAAATATCTCTAACGCTAGGAATGTATTTGAGGGCTATCTCTGCAACCAACTTCGCATGACCTCGTGCTTAACTCCAGTGTGATCAGAGCCTCCTAAGGACACCAATTATATAATGGGTTTCATCACTCCCTGGTTAGACACATACGTTCATGTCCTATTCCAACTGGCTTATTTTGTATGTTTTCATGTCATCATATATTGTTGTAGTTCCATGGCTGTTTTGGAGCTCTAAACAATATTTTTTTGGCTCGCCACAATCAAACTATAGATGGATTCAAAGTTTGATGGTGTAATGTGTAGTTCTCCGAAAGACCTTTCGGACGAGCTATCACACTCCTAAAACGAAAGTCGTAGGCAAACGTTACAACCCCGAGAAGTTGAGGTACCAACTTACCCATAGGGGCCCACAAGACCTTTGGCGTTTCACCTCCCAGGGTTAGGATTTTGGATTTCTAAGGGTTTGACATTCATGAGTAATATCAAAAAGGCCTCTAGAGCCCCATTGTAATCATTCTGCTGAGACAGATGCGAGTAGTAGCCACATCTCTTCTCAAAGATAACTACCACCATTCGAGCAAGTGTTTCAGTTCTGCAGTTTTACAATTTCAACCTATTTCATTTATTCAATAGAAGATATTACTCGCTGGATATCTGTGTTGTTCTTCATATCTCTGTGTTTATTGTATTCAGTCTATTAATAAGTTCGTTCTGCTCCTAAATCTAGATTAGTGGTATCAGAGCGGTCTGCTCTTCATTTGTTTTTCTTCGTGCATGTCCTCGACAAGATCTGGGTACAAGAAGTTGGGACTCGAACCAATCGAGTCGTTGCAATATCGGTCGCACCGAGCCCGACAACAACCCATAGGAGACGAAAAGAAAGACAATGGAGCAGGATATCCGTTTAAAATGTTGCTCAAGGAAGCCCTTGCGCGACAAAGGAACAAAATGATGGACAACTTTGCGCAGATCCTTCGACCACTGCACACAAGAGAAGCATCTTCATCAAGCGGCCATGCAACCCCCTTCAAGGTACATGTAAATTTTGATATTCCATTATTTGAAGGACTGATAGATGTGGATGTTGTAGATAAATGGTTGAATCTGCTCGAAGGGTATTTTTCGGTCCACAATTTTTTCGATAGGGAAAATATTACTTTTGCACTCCTCAAGGTCATCCCCCATGTTAAGGACTGGTGGGACACGTACTCTGAGCAAAGGGCCATAGAGGAATCTGCAAATTTTTTTTGTTTCCCCTACATGGGATTCCTTTCGGGATGCCATTATAGAACAATACTATCCTGTTGGAAGCTACGAGGATCAGTACACCAGATGGACCACCCTGCGTCAAGAAATGGACCAGACAGTACCAGATTTCACCAATATTTTCCATACCATGCACACCAAATTGGGTATCAAAGACTCTGAGAGAAATCTGGTGCTCAAATACAGCATATGTTTGCATAGATACATTCAAACATAAATGGAGTTTATGGACATCACCTCACTGGGTACGACTTATAGATACATTGTCAAGATCAAGCAGAAATTTAAGCAGAAGAGACGAGAGTTCAGATCTGCAAACTCCTCACAGCCAAAGCAGGGAAAAGGAGACCCCAACCCACACAGTAAAGGACAAAGCAAAGATGGCCACACTCAGGACAACCAATCCAAGCCACAACACAAGAAGGGCAATGAGAAGATGAAGAAGGACATGGAAAAATGGTGCGAGTGCCATAAAATCCCTTGGCACAACACTAAAGAATGTCACTCCAAGTAGTCACTCGTGATCGAGTTGAAGGCTTCCGAGTTAGAGGCCGATTCTGATTCTGGATCAAATCCCAAAGGAGGGAAGTGGATTATCGATATTGAACCCAATGCCACTGTCACTACCACCAAAGCCCGACCAAGTGAACCAGAAGAACCAAAGGAAGGGGAACGCCTTTTTCACTCACATATGTGGGTAAAGGGGGCTCCGCTTCATTTCATTGTCAATAGTAGTAGTCAGAAGAACCTGATTTCTGCAGAGGTTGTCAAGCGGCTATACTTTCCAACGACACTGCACCTGCAACCCTACACCATCGACTGGCTTCGCCAAGGAAGATATCTCTATGTAAGCCAACAATGTCGTCTGCCCTACGACATCAAGCCTTTTAAAGATGAGTTATTGTGTGATATTGCTCCTCTTGAAGTTTGTGATGTTCTTTTAGGAAAACCATATTTGTGGAAGCGTCATGTTGTGTATGAGTTTAGACCCCATAGTGTTATTATTACTTTGGGTAGACAATTGTACATGATACCAGAGGTAGCACCACCTACCGTTATTTCTTTAATCTCTAATAAGTAATGCAATAAGGTCATTTCATAGACCAGGAATTTCGTCTTCTTTGTGATCCTTGCTCACAAAAAGCAGAAGTTCGCCGCCACATCTTTGTAGATCATGGATGGGATCATGGAAGAATACAAATACATATTCTCCTCACCCACCATGGTATCGATGCACTTCCAAGTCAAGCATCCAATTGATATAATCCTTGGTGCACCTCTACCTAATAGACCAGTCTATCATCGCTCATTGACTGAAAATGACGAAATCAGGCATCAGATCCAAGAGCTTCTTGAAAAGGGGCACATCAGACCCAACTCCTCCCCTTGCGGAAGCTTGATTGTACTGGTGCAGAAGAAGGACGAGACTTGACGACTCTACATTGATTACAAAACCTTAAACAAAATCACAGTCAGGAACCCGTACCCAATTCCCAATATTGATGCCCTTCTTGACCAACTAAAGGGGGAAAAGTTCTTCAACAAGATTGACTTAAATTCTAGCTACCACCAGGTTCCCATCGAACCGACTGATGTATGGAAGACAACCTTCGAATCTAAACAAGGTCTCTTCGAATGGATGGTCATGCCCTTTGGCTTAACAAATGCACCAACGACTTTCATGAGGTTGATGGATGATATATTGAGACCCTTCATCAACTCTTTTGTGGTGGTATATTTGGATGGCATCCTCATCTTAAGAGGAACTTGGAAGGAGCACATGCAGCATATTCAATAGGTTTTGAGCACTCTGTGACAACACAAGCTTTATGCCAACTTGGAAAAATGATATTTTGGCATGAACAAGGTCAAATACTTGGGCTACATTTTTTATGAGCATGTGGTACATGTTGATCCAGCTAAGATCCAATTCATCCGTCATTGGCCAGCCCCAACCACACTAACCGAGCTTCGAAGCTTCTTGGGACTGGCCAACTTCTATCGATGGTTCGTGTTGGGATTCTCCCATATTGCATGGGCCCTCAGCCAGGTGACCAAGGGCGTTGACAGGGTAAATTTAATGTGGGGGAAGGAACAACAATGAGCATTAGATAATATGAAGCATTGCTTGTTATCAACTCCAGTACTCTCCTTGCCTGATCTGCAACAACCATTCAAGATTGAGACTGATGCATCTGACTATGCTGTAGGCGCAATTCTCCCTCAGCACGATCATCCGGTGGCATACCATAGTGAGACACTCTCAGATAATGTCCGAAAATACCCCACCTATGACAAGGAAATGTATTCCATTGTACAAGCCTGTCGTCAATGGAAACATTACATTATAGGAAAGGAGATGATCATCCACACTAATCATAAGCCTCTACAGTTCATACAGACATAGGCAAAATTGTAGAACGATTGCCATTAGAAGTGGTCCACCTAGCTGCAACAATTTTATCTCAACATCAAGTATAATACAAGGATCTCAAATCATGTCACTGACTGCCTCAGTCGACCTCTCGTGGCTTCACTCATCACTGTGATCCATTCCTGTGGACATGAGGCATATGAGTGGCCCCAACTTTATTAGCAAGAACCGAACTTCGCTACCACCTATCAGCTCTTGGGTACATGCGCGATTGTCATTGATTTTCACTTTCATGACAAACTATTATTCCATCTAGGCCATCTCTGTGTTCGTACAAGCGAGCGTGAAAATATGATTTGGGAATCCCACTATAGTCGAATGGGAGGACATTTTGGCATGGAGAAAACTGTGGTCATTCTTCGGAAACATTTTTATTGGCCAAAACTTCGACAGGACGTCAGCAAGTCTATCGGATCTTGAATTGCATGTGCCATTGCCAACCAACCATCAAGAAGCAAGGATTATACACCCCTCTTCCTACTCCCTATAAGCCTTGGGAATCCATCTCAATGGATTACATGTCTAGCCTTCCGTCTACCAAGCAAGGCAATGACTTCGTATTTGTTGTCATTGATCGATTTTCAAAGATGCCCATCCTCACAGCCTGCAAGAAGAATATCACAACGACATATACTGCCAATCTCTTCTTCGAATGAGTGTGGGTCCATTTTGGGATACCACATACCATCATCTTCGACCGGGATAGCAGGTTCCTCAACACATTTTGGTCAAGTCTCTGGTCACTGTTAGACAACAAGCTCACTAAATCGACTGTTTTCCACCCCCAAATAGACGGTCAAATAGAGGTCGTCAATCAGACGATTGTGCACATCCTGCACATGTACAACTCTAAGCATCCACTTACATGGGATGAGAGTCTCCCCTACGTTCAACACAGTTACAATAGGGCTCTCCATATCTCCACCGACCATAGCCCATTTCGGGTGGGGATGGGATTCCAACCCTCAGGTCCCATTGATGTTGCACTAATTCTTGCCACCACATAGACAAAATCTTCCCATGTTCAGTCTAAGACCGACAAATCCACCAGATTCATTGAGAGGATTCAACACATCCACCAATAGGTCCATGAGATTTTGCAGAAATCCAATGCTAAGTACAAGCAACTCCATGATCAACATAGGGTATTGAACCAGTTTTAGGTTGGAGACAAAGTCTGGTTACATTTGCAAAAGGAGCATCTCACAGGGCCCCATCGGAAGCTTTGCCCACTTCGCTATGGGCCTTACACTATCACCAAGGCTGTGGGTAGCAATTCTTTTAAGCTCAACACTCCACCCTTCCTTAGCCTGCACCCAATGTTCAATGTGGACCTCCTTCGGCCATATTTTCCAGCATTATTGGACACCACAGAGATTCCATAACAACTGACACCAACAGATCTCAACCCTAACTGGATGGAACAAGCATCCACTGATCAGATAGTGGACACACAGGTCAAGGGCACTCGCCAATAGAGGATCCAACTTTATCGGGTTGTCAAGGCAGGGCAACTCCTACACCAAGGAAAATGGCTCACCCGATGCCAAATCCAACACACGTTTCCTCACCTGATGGCTGAACTCAACACAGTGGAGACCATTGCTTCCTAAGGGGGGAGGATTGATCTAGGTGGATATTGGTGGCCACCCACCTGTTGCAACTGGCTCCTTTTGTTTGTTTTTAGTTCAATACGTTATTCTGTACTTATTTGTAATTATGGGTTCTACACTTATGGGGTTGTCTGAAACCCTACACATCTTCCAGGTAGATAGTTGTGGCCTCTCACCTAATCCAACTGGCTTATTTTGTATCTTTTCATGCCAACACATCTTGTTGGACTTCCAGGGCCATTTTGGATCCCTAAACAATGTTTTTTTTCCTTGGCACAATCAAATGAAGAAGAAATCAGAGTTTGATGGCGGAATGTGTAGTTTTTTGAAAGACCTTTCCAACGGGCTATCACGCGCCTAAAACGAAGGTAGTATGCAAAAGTTATGACCTCGAGAAGTTGAGGTACCAACTTACCCATAGGGGCCCACATGACTTTTGGCGTTTCACCTCCTAGGGTTATGTTTTTGGATGTCTAGGGTTTTGGATTTCATGAATAATATCAAAAAGGCCTCTTGAGCCTCATTGTAATCATTCTTCTTAGATGGATATGAGTAACAACAACACTCTTCTCAGAGATAGCTACCACCATTCAAGCAAGTGTTTCAGTGCTGCAGTTTTACAGTTTCAGCCTATTTCATTTATTCAATAGAAGACATTGTTCACTTGATATCTGTGTTGTTCTTCATATCTTTGTGTTTATTGTATTCAATCTATTAATCAGTTCGATCTGCTCCTAAATCCGGATCAACAACAAATGAAACGACACCCATAAATCAACTCTAATGTCAAGTATGTTGTATAAATGAAATGCTAACAAGAGGAGACTAGAAGCCTACCTCATCGAAACGTTTGAGAAG
The DNA here is from genome assembly GCA_000966675.3 of Picea glauca. Taxonomy (NCBI): domain Eukaryota; kingdom Viridiplantae; phylum Streptophyta; class Pinopsida; order Pinales; family Pinaceae; genus Picea; species Picea glauca. Next base: position 43,474 of record JZKD02S1640215.1, on the reverse strand, counting down.
ACCACTGTTGATCACATGACCCAAGGCTTTATACCTGCAACTTGTCCTCAACAACCAAGATACACAAGCATGTGGAAATGATATATAATGTTAGCATATAAATTAACATAATTCATTAACATACATAACAAATACGCCCATGGAAAGCAATACAAATATTTGCAAGATATCAATTGGACGAGAAAAAAATATTTCTATTAATTTAATCAACATAAGTACATAGGTGACAAACTTCTGTAATGACACATATCGGAACCGAGAAACTAAGTCCCTCCAGCTCAGCCTCCACCACTTCAATCCTCCACAAAGGCAAGCTCACAAGTAGGAGTCAATGAGGTTCTCCATCACAAGATTGGAAGAGATTGGGAGATGAACACAAGAATTTCAGACTTTCAAGGACAAAGGGATGCAGACTCAATTGAGGTGAAATTTCTCCAGAGTGTCTTTGCTCTCTATGATGTGTTGAATCTCTTCGAGGCTTGTATATGGCTCAATTTATAGCCTCCAAATGGAATTGAAGGGTAAAGTTGGATCATTTCCAGTATACGAAAGGTCAATGATCATAGATCTCGTGACATGGCATGGAAACCCGACACATTTTTTTATTTTTTGAGCACAAAACCTGATGTACGCGAGCTGTAATGGAGCAGCCCACATACATATACGAGTTGTATAACTGTCAGGTCATGTACATGTATAAAAATGTGTATTTTTTAGCCTTGGAGTGATAAAAAATGGGGAAATGAAGTCTGCAGACGGAAATGGAAGGCCATCAAAGCAAGATGTATGGAGTGTTGAAAAATCTACTATAACATCAGACCTATAGGATACCAGAGGTAGTTCCGACTACTATACCGAAAAAAAAGTGCCACAAAGTAATCTCTCATACCGCAATGTTTAGCCTCTTCACAACCTGGTAAGAAGAGAAGGACATTGTAACCACTATAGCCTCGGCCCAAGACCCTTCTATCGAGCAGAAGTAGATCAACAAGATTGTATATGAGCACCACGATATTCCTACTGCATCTACGGGGGTGCCTCTGCACTGCCCAAGCAAACCAAGTTATGATAAATCCATTCATTTTCTTCATGTTGCATCTTCATCGACAGAGTCCTCCCACACTCAAGTAGATCATGCATTCAGATTGGTTAAACATATTCAACCCCTCTAACAACAAGTTCATAAGAACCTTCAACAAGCTAGGCAGGACAACTTCTTCAGCAAGGCAAGCAGCTCACCAAGGTTCAGATTTAGCAAAAGCTTCCCCAGGGACTTGATGCAATGGATACCATTTCTTCCTAATGGGGGAGGATTGATCCAGGTGGAAATTAGTGGCCACCCACCTATTCCACTGGCTCAAAACAGGAGTTTCCACCTTGGCAGTTTTTCTACAACTTTTCGGGTCCTAAACTTCCCGGGCTGTTTTGAGGCCCTAAACAACGTTTTTTGGGCCCGCCATAATCAAAGTTTAGGCATTGTCCAAAGTGCGATGGAAAAATGTGTATTCCTCAGATAGACCTTTGAAACGAGATATTGTTTGCCCCAAACGAAGATTGGATGCAAAAGTTACGCCCTTGGGAAGTTGACATATAAACTACCCCCATCGAGGTCCGCAAACCTTTTGGTGTTTCATATTCTAATGTTAGGGTTTTGGATTTTGTTTATGTTAAAAATTCCTCTATAGCCTCATTTTAAACATCATCATCTTCTTGCGAATGAGCGTAGCCATCACATCTCTTTTCAGAGATAAGCTGTCACCTTTCTAGTGAGTGATTCACTCTGTAATTTTACAGTTTATGTACATTTCTCTTATTAATAAAAATTGTGCATTACTGTATTTCTGTTTTTATTGCAATATCTCTCTATATTTCATTGATATATTTCCACCTTGATTTCGTTCCCAAAATAATTAGGATAAAAAACTAGACAGATAAGAAGATAAAGGCATCAGGAATTAACAACGATGGTGAATTATGTGGAAAAGAATTTGAGCAGTTATGCAAGCAGTGTGGCATAGCATGCCAAAATACTGCACCATATACACCAAAACAAAATGGAGTTGTCGAGAGAATGAACAAAAGGTTGATGGACAAGGCAAAGAACATGCTTAAAGGTGTTGGGCTTGCACAAGAATTATGGGCAGAGGCAATCGATGTTGCAAAATATCTGGTGAATATGTCTCCCTCATCGACACTAGTCGAGATGACTCCACATGAGGTATGGTCTGGTAAGAATCCTTCACTTTCACATCTCAAAGTGTTTGGTTGTGATCCATTTGTGCATGTTCTCAAGGAAAAGAGGGGAAAGTTGGAAAAGAAGGAAGTCGAGTGTATTTTCAGTTGATACAAATAATGAATGAAAGGATATAAGGTCTGGGATCCTGCATCAAGGAAAATAATGTACAGTCAAGACGTGGTCTTCACAAAAATCGGAAGGAAGTCAGAGTCTAAAGTGACAGTTCAAATAATGAATGACCCAGATAAGGTGAAGTTTGAATTGAGGAACGAAGAAGAAGATGATTAAGATGAGTCGATTGAATCATATGAAGAGGTGAAACAACTGACCCCGGTTGTAAGGAGGTATAAACAAGTAAGAAAACCAGTCAAAAGGTATAGTTCGCCTGACTTTTGTTTGGCATTTGTGTTAACTGCCATTGATAAGGAGCCCAAGTCGGTCAAGGAGGTAGTTGACTCATCAAAGGGGATACTATGGAAGGACGCCCTGGTCGAACATATGGAATCCTTGCATAAGAATGATATGTGGGATTTAGTTGAATTACCTAGTGGAAGAAATATCATTGGTAGCAAGTGTGTATTCAATAAGAGGATGAATGCAACAAGTCAAGTTGAGAAATTCAAAGCTCGACTCGTAGCGAAAGNATGACTTGCAGTGATTGGTTGCTTGCCCCTAGAATGACTTGTAGAGGCTAGTGACAGGTCTCCAACATGACTAGTAGAGGTCAGTTTCAGGTCCCCAACATGACTTGCAGAGGTTGGTGACAGGTCTCCAACATGAAGGGCAAAGGTTGGTTTTAGGTCCCCAACATGACTTGCAGAGGTTGGTGAAAGGTCTCCAACATGACTAGTAGAGGTTGGTGATAGGTCTCTAACATGAATTGCAGAGGTTGGTGACTTAATGCCAGTATGACTTACAATGACTGGGCTTGTGCTTCCATCATGACTTTCAACGACTGGTTGCGGTATCAAAGACCATGCTCCAGGGAAAGACTGGTTTTGAGAGATCATGGGCCAAGCGAGGTTCTAGCATACAACATGGCCATGCCTGGTAGGATAGAATCCTCCTCCCAATTGATTCATAAAATTTTGTAAGGGCGTCATCATCGAGGAATCTGCTTGCAAAGAGAAAGCGACGTGACATGGGTTACTCATGTGAGGATATATGTTGCCCCCAGACAAAGGAACTTTGTTCAAGGGGTTGCCCATACTATAAAACTAACTCCCCCCAGATTAAACACCAGAGGAAAAAAGGAGGTTCTCCATAATAAAATCATTTTTAGGAATCAACAATGCGGAAGAAGGAATGATGTATGGAATATAAGAAGTAGAAGGACCACCCATTTGAGCACTTTCTCTTGGAAAAGTGAAGCTAGGATTGGGTTCGGAGAAAGGAGGATTCCAACCTCCTACTGTAAGAGTTGGTTTAGGGATATGACCCCACCAAATGAAAAGGGAAAATAAGGAGGCATCATGCCCCTAGACCCAAAACCAGGATTCACATAAGACAACGAAACAAAGGATGACAAGTGCGAAGTCATGTATGGCATACAAAAAGAGAAAGGATTAGAGGCCCAAGGCATTGCCTGAGGACTATGATTCAACATACCAATCATAAATACAAAAGGATTCGTCCCCATGGACTGAGTAGGGACCAAGGGTTGCGTAGCACTAACCGAGGTAGTCACAAGGGCTCCACCAACCATAATAGTCAAAACTCACGGCACAATACAAATCCTAAGGTCAACTAATAATGAGAGAGCAAAATCCTAAACATAGATAAAATCCAATGCACACAAACAAGATATGATGGTTTAAAGGGACCTCCCAAACTAAAGTAGGTATGCCTCGCCCAAGAGGGGCCTGAGACTCCACAAAAATAGAGTAGAGGTATCAGAACTAGTTATAAGGACCCTCATAGGCTTCACAGCGTAGTCGGTTAGATCCCTCTGGAGAGGAAATCCTCCATAAAGTTTGGGTGTTATCTGATCCCTATCTAACTCAGGGTACCTGCATAATAACCCTTGCAAGCAACTTATGCGGCTACCTAGGTCAAGCAACTAGAGTCACCATGATATAACCAATACTTAGGTGAGCAGTCACAAGTCTGGTCCACCGTATGGGCAGGGTAGCAAAGAAAGCACCGCCTCTCACGGAGGCAAAGGCACTAGCAAGACCCCCAAATATGAATAGAACCCAAGAAATATATCTAACACTAGGAATGTATTTGAGGGCTATCTCTACAGCCAACTTCGCACGACCTCATGCTTAACTCTAGTGTGATCAGAGCCTCCTAAGGACACCAATTATATAATGGGTTTCACCACTCCCTGGTCAAACACATCTGTTCAGTTTTATAGCCCTAGAGAAGTTTACTCACATAATCGTATTCCGAGGCGCTAGGTCCTATATTTGTTTGTGTACCTTGAAAAATAAAATTGTTTCTAATCAATTTTAATTATCTAGCGTTAATTTTAATGGATTATGCTTACTCAATAAGTGTGATTGTGAAACTGATGGTATTATGACTCAACATGTATAAAAAGAAGCAAATGTAAAAACACTGCTAAGCACTAGTCTTGATTTTCAATGAGATGGTATGCTTATAAATGTTCTTTCTAAGATGCAATATCTACAATTTCAATGAAGTGCAATCTTTCTTAATATGCCAAAACTAATGTAAAGTAGGCAAAAGTGCAAATGCTATAAGTAAAATGGAAGAAAACATTTTTTTTTGTATTTTTGATATAATGAAAATAAAAAGCAAGCGTTGAATAACAACCTCATAGGCAGACACTACTATAAACAAAAAGAGACAAACCAAGCAGGATACCAAGAAGTAACTACCCAAACTAGTATGCAAGGACAAGAAATGAGAAAAATAACAAGAAAGGAGTTCGCTTAAAAAAATCACCAATAAAGCGACTTCATATCACTCTGTAGGCGCTTAATAGTCAGAAAATGGACCTAAGAAGTCTTAGAAACCAAAAAAAATTACCCAACAAACACTGAACTCAGCCAAAGAAACTAAAGATATAGTGTACGTGATTGTTCATAGAGAAGCTCGCGTATGTACATGCCCTAAAGGAGGACAACTTGTGTATGTATGTGCCATGTCAAGGGAAAGCTCATGTATGTCAAGGAAGACACTGCCAAGGCAAGGTTTCGGCTAAAAAACGTAGATACAAGGCAAAATATAGGCTATCAAGCAAGAGACGATATAGAAACTCAGGTAAACATAGAGCAAATAAAGGAGGAAAACACCCAAAACCCCAAAAAGGAGATCTCCCCAACGAAGTCGCCAATTTTGTTATGAGGAAAATTTGTCTATGGCTATGGGCAAACCACAACTGATCCATGTGGATATTGGTGGCCACCCACCTATTCCAATTGGATCCTCTTGTCTGTTTTTAGTTCAACACATTCTTATGAACTTATTTGTAATTGTGGGTTCTACACTTCTGGGGCTATTTGAAGCCTTCATGTCTTCCAGGTGGATACTAGCGGCCTCTCACCTAATGCAACTGGCTTATTTTGTATGTTTTCATGTCATCACATCTTGTTGTACTTCCATGGCCGTTTTGGAGCCCTAAGCAATGTTTTTTTGGCTCGCCACAATCAAACTATAGATGGAGTCAGAGTTTGATGGTGTAATGTGTAGTTCTCCGAAAGACCTTTCGGATGAGCTATCACACGCTTAAAACGGAAGTCGTATGCAAACGTTACAACCCTGAGAAGTTGAGGTACCAACTTACCCATAGGGGCCCACAAGACCTTTGGCGTTTCACCTCCTAGGGTTAGGTTTTTGGATGTCTAGGGGTTTGACATTCATGAGTAATATAAAAAAGGCCTCTAGAGCCCCATTGTAATCATTCTGCCGAGACAGATGCGAGTAGTAGCCACATATCTTCTCAAAGATAACTACCACCATTCGAACAAGTGTTTCAATTCTACAGTTTTACAATTTCAACCTATTTCATTTATTCAATAGAAGATATTACTCACTGGATATCTATGTTGTTCTTCATATCTCTGTGTTTATTATATTCAGTCTATTAATAAGTTTGTTCTGCTCCTAAATCCAGATTAGTGGTATCAGAGTGGTTTGCTCTTCATTTATTTTTCTTTGTGCATGTCCTCGACAAGATCTGGGTACAAGAAGTTGGGACTCGAACCAATCAAGTCGTTGCAAGATCGGTCGCACCAAGCCTAAAAACAACCCATAGGAGACGAAAAGAAAGACAATGGAGCAGGATATCCGTTTAAAATGTTTCTCAAGGAAGCCCTTGCGCGACAAAGGAACAAAATGATGGACAACTTTGCACAGATCCTTCGACCACTGCACACAAGAGAAGCATCTTCATCAAGCGGCCATGCAACCCCCTTCAAGGTACATGTAAATTTTGATATTCCATTATTTGAAGGACTGATAGATGTGGATGTTGTAGATAAATGGTTGAATCTGCTCGAAGGGTATTTTTTGGTCCACAATTTTTCCGATAGGGAAAATATTACTTTTGCACTCCTCAAGGTCATCCCCCATGTTAAGGACTAGTGGGACACGTACTCTGATAAAAGGGCCATAGAGGAATCTGCAAAATTTTGTTGTTTCCCCTACATGTGATTCCTTTTAGGATGCCATTATAGAACAATACTATCCTGTTGGAAGCTATGAGGATCAGTACACCAGATGGACCACCTTGCATCAAGAAATGGACCAGAGAGTACCAGATTTCACCAATATTTTCCATACCATGCACACCAAATTGGGTATTAAAGACTGAGAGAAATCTGGTGCTCAAACACCGCAGAGGTTTGCATATATACATTCAAACATAAATGGAGTTTATGGACATCACCTCACTGGGTACGACTTGTAGATACGTTGTCAAGATCGAGCAGAAATTTAAGCAGAAGAGACAAGAGTTTGGATCTACAAACTCCTCACAGCCGAAGCAGGGAAAAGGAGACCCCAACCCACACAATAAGGGACAGAGCAAAGATGGCCACTCTCAGGACAACCAATCCAAGCCACAACACAAGAAGGGCAATGAGAAGATGAAGAAGGACATGGAAAAATGGTGTGAGTGCCATAAAATCCCTTGGCACAACACTAAAGAATGTCGCTCCAAGTAGTCACTCGTGATCGAGTTGAAGGCTTCCGAGTCAGAGGCCGATTCTGATTCTGGATCAAATCCCAAAGGAGGGAAGTGGATTATCGATATTGAACCCAATGCCACTGTCACTACCACCAAATCCCGACCAAGCGAACCAGAAGAACCAAAGGAAGGGGAACGCCTTTTTCACTCACATATGTGGGTAAAGGGGGCTCCGCTTCATTTCATTGTCAATAGCAGTAGTCAAAAGAACCTGATTTCAACAAAGGTTATCAAGCGGCTATACTTTCCAACAACACTGCACCCGCAACCCTACACCATCGACTGGATTCGCCAAGGAAGATATCTCTATGTAAGCCAACAAAGTCGTCTGCCCTACGACATCAAGCCTTTTAAAGATGAGGTATTGTGTGATATTGCTCCTCTTGAAGTTTGTGATGTTCTTTTAGGACAACCATATTTGTGGTAGCATCATGTTGTGTATGAGTTTAGACCCCATAGTGTTATTATTACTTTGGGTAGACAATTGTACAGGATACCAGAGGTAGCGCCACCTACCGTTATTTCTTTAATCTCTGATAAGTAATGTAGTAAGGTCATTTCACAGACCAAGAATTTCGTCTTCTTTGTGATCCGTGCTCACAGTAAGCAGAAGGTCGCCGCCACATCTGTGGCCTATACACAGAGCCTCTCTTTGTAGCAGAAGCAAGTGGATGGGATCGTGGAAGAATACAAAGACATCTTCTCCTCACCCACCATGGTATCGACGCACTGCCAAGTCAAGCATCCAATTGATATAATCCTTGGTGCACCTCTACCTAATAGACCAATCTATCGTCACTCATTGATGGAAAATGACGAAATCAGGCATTAGATCCAAGAGCTTCTTGAAAAGGGGCACATCAGACCCAACTCCTCCCCTTACGAAAGCTTGATTGTACTGGTGTAGAAGAAGGACGGGACTTGACGACTCTACATTGATTACAAAACCTTAAACAAAATCACAGTCAGGAACCCATACCCAATTCCCAATATTGATGCCCTTCTTGACCAACTCAAGGGGGAAAAGTTCTTCAACAAGATTGACTTAAAGTCTAGCTACCACCAAGTTCCCATCGAACCGACTGATGTATGGAAGACAACCTTTGAATCTAAAGAAGGTCTCTTCGAATGGATGGTCATGCCCTTTGGCTTAACAAATGCACCAACGACTTTCATGAGGTTGATGGATGATGTATTGAGACCCGTCATCAACTCTTTTGTGGTGGTATATTTGGATGGAATTCTCATCTTAAGAGGAACTTGGAAGGAGCACATGCGACATATTCAATAGGTTTTGAGCACTCTGTGACAACACAAGCTATATGCCAACTTGGAATAATGATATTTTGGCATGAACAAGGTCAAATACTTGGGCTACATTTTTTATGAGCATGTGGTACATGTTGATCCAGCTAAGATCCAAGTCATCCGTCATTGGCCAACCCCAACCACACTAACCGAGCTTCGAAGCTTCTTGGGACTGGCCAATTTCTATCGATGGTTTGTGTTGGGATTCTCCCATATTGCATGGGCCCTCAACCAGGTGACCAAGGGCATTGGCAGGGTAAATTTCATGTGGGGGAAGGAACAACAATGAGCATTGGATGATATGAAGCATTTATTGTTATCAACTCTAGTACTCTCCTTGCCTGATCTGCAACAACCATTCAAGATTGAGACTGATGCATCTGACTATGCTGTAGGTGCAGTCTCCCTCAACACGATCATCCGGTGGCATATCATAGTGAGACACTCTTAGATAATGTCCGTAAATACCCCACCTATGACAAGGAAATGTATTCTATTGTACAAGCCCGTCGTCAATGGAAACATTACATTATAGGAAAGGAGACGATCATCCACACTAATCATAAGCCTCTACAGTTCATACAGACATAGGCGAAATTGTAGAACGACTTCCATCAGAAGTGGTCCACCTACCTGTAACAATTTTATCTCAACATCAAGTATAATACAAGGATCTCAAATCATGCCATTGACTGCCTCAGTCGACCTCTTGTGGCTGCACTCATCACTGTGATCCATTCCTGTGGACATGAGGCATATGAGTGGCCCCAACTTTATTAGCAAGAACCGAACTTCGCTACCACCTATCAGCTCTTGGGTACAGGTGCGATTGTCATCGATTTTCACTTTCAGGACAAACTATTATTCCATCTAGGCCATCTCTGTGTTCGTAAAGCGAGCGTGAAAAGATGATTTGGGAATCCCACTATAGTCGAATGGGAGGACATTTTGGCGTGGAGAAAACTGTGGTCATTCTTTGGAAACATTTTTATTGGCCAAAAATTCGACAGGGCGTCAGCAAGTCTATTGGATCTTGAATTGCATGTGCCATTGCCAACCAACCATCAAGAAGCAAGGATTATACACCCATCTTCCTACTCCCTATAAGCCTTGGGAATCCATCTCAATGGATTACATGTCTAGCCTTCCGTCTACCAAGCAAGGCAATGACTTCGTATTTGTGGTCATTGATCGATTTTCAAAGATGCCCATCCTCACAGCCTGCAAGAAGAATATCACAACAACATATACTGCCAATCTCTTCTTCGAACGAGTGTGGGTCCATTTTGGGATACCACATACCATTATCTTCGACCGGGATAGCAGGTTCCTCAACACATTTTGGTCGAGTCTCTGGTCACTGTTAGACAACAAGCTCACTAAATCGACTGTTTTCCATCCCCAAACAGATGGTCAAATAGAGGTCATCAATCAGACGATTGTGCACATCCTGCACATGTACAACTCTAAGCATCCACTTACATGAGATGGGAGTCTCCCCTACGTTCAACACAGTTACAATAGGGCTCTCCATATCTCCACCGACCATAGCCCATTTCGGGTGGGGATGGGATTCCAACCCTCGGGTCCCATTGATGTTGCACTAATTCTTGCCACCACACAGACAGACTCTTCCCATGTTCAGTCTGAGACCGACAAATCCACCAGATTCATTGAGAGGATTCAACACATACGCCAATAGGTCCATGAGATTTTGCAGAAATCCAATGCTAAGTACAAGCAACTCCATGATCAACATAGGGTATTGAACCAGTTTTAGGTTGGAGACAAAGTCTAGTTACATTTGCAAAAGGAGCATCTCACAGGGCCCCATCAAAAGCTCTGCCCACTTCGCTATGGGCCTTATACTATCACCAAGGCTGTGGGTAGCAATTCTTTTAAGCTCAACACTCCACCCTTCCTTAGCCTGCATCCAATGTTCAATGTGGACCTCCTTCAGACATATTTTCCAGCATTATTGGACACCACAGAGATTACAAAACAACTAACACCAACAGATCTCAACCCTAACTGGATGGAACAAGCATCCACTGATCAGATAGTGGACACACAGGTCAAGGGCACTCGCCAACAAAGAATCCAACGTTATTGGGTTGTCAAGGCAGGGCAACTCCTACACCAAGGAAAATGGCTCACCCGATGCCAAATCTAGCAAACTTTTCCTCACCTGATGGGGGAACTCAACGCAATGGAGACCATTGCTTCCTAAGGGGGGAGGATTGATCCAGGTGGATATTGGTGGCCACCCACCTGTTCCAACTGTCTCCTCTTGTTTGTTTTTAGTTCAATACGTTATTCTGTACTTATTTGTAATTGTGGGTTCTACACATATGGGGTTGTCTAAAACCTTACACATCTTCCAGGTAGATAGTGGTGGCCTCTCACCTAATCCAACTGACTTATTTTGTATCTTTTCATGCCAACACATCTTGTTGGACTTCCAGGGCCATTTTGGAGCCCTAAACAATGTTTTTTTTGGCTTGGCACAGTCAAATGAAGAAGAAATCAGAGTTTGATGGCGAAATGTGTAGTTCTTTGAAAGACCTTTCCAATGAGCTATCACGCGCCTAAAACGAAGGTAGTATGCAAAAGTTACGACCCCGAGAAGTTGAGGTACCAACTTACCCATAGGGGCCCACATGACTTTTGGCGTTTCACCTCCTAGGGTTAGGTTTTTGGATGTCTAGGGTTTCGGATTTCATGAATAATATCAAAAAGGCCTCTCGAGCCTCATTGTAATCATTCTTCTTAGATGGATGCGAGTAACAACCACACTCTTCTCAGAGATAGCTACCACCATTCAAGCAAGTGTTTCAGTGTTGCAGTTTTATAGTTTCAGCCTATTTCATTTATTCAATAGAAGACATTGTTCACTAGATATCTTTGTTGTTCTTCATATCTTTGTTTTTATTGTATTCAATCTATTAATCAGTTCGTTCTGCTCCTAAATCCGGATCAACAACAGACGAAACGACACCCATAAATCAACTCTAATGTCAAGTATGTTGTATACATGAAATGCTAACAAGAGGAGACTAGAAGCCTACCTCGTCGAAACGTTTGAGAAGACCACTGTTGAGCACATGACCCAAGGCTTTATACCTGCAACTTGTCCTCAACAACCAAGATACACAAGCATGTGGAAATGATATATAATGTCAGCATATAAATTAACATAATTCATTAACATACATAACAAATACGCCCATGGAAAGCAATAGAAATATTTGCAAGATATCAATTGGACGAGAAAAAAATATTTCTATTAATTTAATCAACATAAGTACATAGGTGACAAACTTTTGTAATGACACATATCAAAACCGAGAAACTAAGTCCCTCCAGCTCAGCCTCCACCACTTAAATCCTCCACAAAGGCAAGCTCACAAGTAGGAGTCAATGAGGTTCTCCATCACAAGATTGGAAGAGCTTGGGAGATGAACACAAGAAGTTCAGACTTTCAAGGACAAAGGGATGCAGACTCAATTGAGGTGAAATTTCTCCAGAGTGTCTTTGCTCTCTATGATGTGTTGAATCTCTTCAAGGCTTGTATATGGCTCAATTTATAGCCTCCAAATGGAATTGAAGGGTAAAGTTGGAGCATTTCCAGTATATGAAAGGTCAATGATCATAGATATTGTGACATGGCATGGAAACCCGACACATTTTTTTATTTTTTGAGCACAAAACTTGATGCACGCGAGCTGTAATGGAGCAACCCACATACATATGCGAGCTGTATAACTGTCAGGTCATGTACATGTATAAAAATGTGTATTTTTTAGCTTTGGAGTGATAAAAAATGGGGAAATGAAGTCTGTAGACAGAAATGGAAGGCCATCAAAGCAAGATGCATGGAGTGTTGAAAAATCTGCTATAACATCAGACCTATAGGATACCAGAGGTAGTTCCGACTACTATACCGACAAAAAAGTGCCGCAAAGTAATCTCTCATACCGCAAAGTTTAGCCTCTTCACAACCTGGTAAGAAGAGAAGGACATTGTAACCACTGTAGCCTCAGCCTAAGACCCTTCTATCGAGTAGAAGCAGATCAACAAGATTGTATATCAGCACCAAGATATTCCTACTGCATCTACGGGGGTGCCTCTGCACTGCCCAAGCAAACCAAGTTATGATAAATCCCTTCATCTTCTTCATGTTGCATCTTCACTGACAGAGTCCTCCCACACTCAAGTAGATCATGCAGTCAGATTGGTTAAACATATTCAACCCCTCCAACAACAAGTTCATAAGAACCTTCAACAAGCTAAGTAGGACAACTTCTTCAGCAAGGCAAGCAACTCACCAAGGTTCAGATTCAACAAAAGCTTCCCCAGGGACTTGATGCAATGGAGACCATTTCTTCCTAATGGGGGAAGATTCTTCCAGGTGGAAATTAGTGGCCACCCACCTATTCCATTGGCTCAAAACAGGAGTTTCCACCTTGGTAGTTTTTCTACAACTTTTCGGGTCCTAAACTTCCGAGACCGTTTTGAGGCCCTAAACAACGTTTTTTGGGGCCCGCCATAATCACATTTTAGGCATTGTCCAATGTGCGATGAAAAAATGTGTATTCCTCAGATAGACCTTTGAAACGAGATATTGTGCGCCCCAAACGAAGATTGGATGCAAAACTTACGCCCTTGGGAAGTTGACATATAAACTACCCCCATCGAGCTCCGCAAACCTTTTGGTGTTTCATATTCTAGGGTTAGGGTTTTGGATTTTGTTTATGTTAAAAATTCCTCTAGAGCCTCATTTTAAACATCATCATCTTCTTGCGAATGAGCATAGCCATCACATCTCTTTTCAAAGATAAGCTGTCACCATTCTAGCGAGTCATTCACTCTGTAATTTTATAGTTTATGTACATTTCTCTTATTAATAAAAATTGTGCATTACTGTATTTCTGTTTTTATTGCAATATCTCTCTATATTTCATTGATATATTTCCACCTTGATTTCGTTCCCAAAATAATTAGGATAAAAAACTAGACAGATAAGAAGATAAAGGCATCAGGAATTAACAACGATGGTGAATTATGTGGAAAAGAATTTGAGCAGTTATGCAAGCAGTGTGGCATAGCATGCCAAAATACTGCACCATATACACCAAAACAAAATGGAGTTGTCGAGAGAATGAACAAAAGGTTGATGGACAAGGCAAAGAACATGCTTAAAGGTGTTGGGCTTGCACAAGAATTATGGGCAGAGGCAATCGATGTTGCAAAATATCTGGTGAATATGTCTCCCTCATCGACACTAGTCGAGATGACTCCACATGAGGTATGGTCTGGTAAGAATCCTTCACTTTCACATCTCAAAGTGTTTGGTTGTGATCCATTTGTGCATGTTCTCAAGGAAAAGAGGGGAAAGTTGGAAAAGAAGGAAGTCGAGTGTATTTTCAGTTGATACAAATAATGAATGAAAGGATATAAGGTCTGGGATCCTGCATCAAGGAAAATAATGTACAGTCAAGACGTGGTCTTCACAAAAATCGGAAGGAAGTCAGAGTCTAAAGTGACAGTTCAAATAATGAATGACCCAGATAAGGTGAAGTTTGAATTGAGGAACGAAGAAGAAGATGATTAAGATGAGTCGATTGAATCATATGAAGAGGTGAAACAACTGACCCCGGTTGTAAGGAGGTATAAACAAGTAAGAAAACCAGTCAAAAGGTATAGTTCGCCTGACTTTTGTTTGGCATTTGTGTTAACTGCCATTGATAAGGAGCCCAAGTCGGTCAAGGAGGTAGTTGACTCATCAAAGGGGATACTATGGAAGGACGCCCTGGTCGAACATATGGAATCCTTGCATAAGAATGATATGTGGGATTTAGTTGAATTACCTAGTGGAAGAAATATCATTGGTAGCAAGTGTGTATTCAATAAGAGGATGAATGCAACAAGTCAAGTTGAGAAATTCAAAGCTCGACTCGTAGCGAAAGCATATTCCCAAGTCGAAGGAGTCGACTTTGGTGAGATTTTTTCCCCTGTTGCAAAATTAACTTCCATTGGAGTACTAATGTATCTGGTTGCAACATTTGATCTTGAAACAAAACAGATGGATGTAAAGACAACCTTCCTACATGGAGACCTCGAAGAAGAAATCTACATGAAACAACCTAAAGGATTTGTAGTAAATGGAAAGAAAGATTTGGTGTGTAAATTGTGTTATCACCATAAGTTACCTCTTGATTGCAGCAAAGGTAAGCCTAGTACCCATCAGTTTGTATGTCACAATGAGTAAATTTAAAAGGGGATCTAATGGGCGCAAACTCAAGATTATATTTCTCTAACTTAAAAAACTGGGTTGGTATGCACCAGCAGGTGAGGTCTTGATCTAACTTCAGTCAGTAAGTCGTAATAAGGGTGAGTAGGGAGAAGAACTTGAGGAAAGTGAAGGGGTATGCTATGGACATCTGGTCTTCCAACAACCCAAACAGGAAAAATTTAAACACAAGATCTTATTGAATTCAAACATCAAAGAAACTGAATGGAATTACAACAACACAATAATCAAACATTCATCATAATACAGTCACAATAAGTCAAGTGAATCAGTCAATCATGAACTCTTTCAGTATCAGAAGGAAACAAGAGGGAGCAAGAAAGCTGATTGTCATCAAACAAGAAATCTCATATTACAACACATAACCATAGAACCAAAAGCTTCATTTAAACTTTATAATACATGAGCCTAGGTCTACCATTGACCATAACAAAATATCAAAACTGAGTATTTGTACTCAGAACAACCTGCCACCACCAACAGTGTGACCCGACTACTACATTCAAATCTTTGCGTATGCACCTTCTTCTGTCAGTCTGCACTTGCATTCTTCTATCATACACGATCTTAGATCAGTATGGGCTTTGCAGGAGGATCCGTTGATAGGGGAGCTTTCAGCTGACAGTCTGCCTACACGACCGTCTTCCCATGCTTTCCATTTATGGGGTGAGATGAGATTTCAACAACCTCCCCCATTTCCATTAACTACTTTCATTGAGATCGGGATGGAGTCTGACACCCATGAATGCTCTTGGAGACGTTCACGACTCCTCCAAGTCGAACCCAATGCCTCGAAACCATGCAGATCTTCTGATGAGACCATGACGAGTGCTTTCGGCCCTTGGTGTAGCTCCTCTCCATCGCTCCATGCGACCTCGAGCCATGACCTCATGCATATCCCATATGAAATTTTAGGATCTTGCATTTTGGGAGTCTTCAGTTCCCTTGATTTTCAAATATCCCGATGTTCAATCCCGCGAAATGACCCATCTAGATTGAACAATCTCAGTCTCCTGTTGCTCGACATGTGCTTTCCTTTTCTTTATGGTCATGCTTCCATATGATCGTGGGCTGTGATCGTGGGCCCAACTCCCAGGCACGTTGCGATTTTGCGTTTCTGAAACTCACGTTGTGCTCCATGCTCAAACCTTCAAGTCACGAAATCACGATCTCTTGGATCAGGTGCCACACGTCCCCTTTGATCGGACAACCCAGATGAATATCGACATTTCGGGACCTTGAATATCGACATTTCTCACTTGAGATTTTCCGAAACGACTTTCTCCATGTTGATCCTACGCCATGTGTCCTTCTATAACGAATGACCTAGATTGTTTCACGACCTTGCGTTTCACGAGTCCTCATGACTCTACCCTTTGACTGCTCCATTTTGCAAGTCAGTGAAATGCTAATATTAGACCATGTGTCCTTCCCAGGATCAATGACTAGGACGGGTCTCGCAATTTTAGAACTATGTCTGACGTTATACTTCGTGTAACTCTATGATCCTGATCGCCCGATGGCTGTCGATCTGATTAGCTTGATGGATCTCTGCCGTTGAAAGCTGATCTTGCTCGCTCGCTTGATTTGAGTCCATATCAGATCGCTCTAAGTGCTGTGCTTGTGCTTATGGCTATGGTCTCTATAAATGAATACTTGGATGATTGATTGAGAGCTTAGGAAGGCAAAAGGATCAGTGATAGAGGTAAAGAGAGAGAAGTGATCGACCATAGAGAAAATAGAAAGTGTTAGGGCCAATACCTTTTAGGCAGGGAAAAAGAAGAAACACTATAAGCCAAAAGGAAAAACCTTACAATTGGGTCTGCAAAAGGAGGAGATACAGGCAAAATTACAGACTTAGGAAAAAACCCCAAATTCGCAAGACTCTGACAAGTTTATGTGATAACATTTGTCTCCACAGAGGATGGCATGCTCCTTACGAGCTGCCAAGAATAGGTAGTTCAGTGCCTTAGCTTTGGGCTATGGAGCCTCCTATTAAAAATAAAATAAGTATAAAACAAGAACAATATTTACAATGGTGGGGCGTCAACTGCGACTTTAAACAACAAATTTTTTCAGGAAGCGCCCATTTATAGGACCACCAAAAACTTTGTCTTCCTCCAAATTCTGCAACCTGTAAGTGTTATTTGAAAAAACCCCAGAAACTTTGAAGGGGCCAATCCACATGGCATCAAATTTGTCGTGCTTGCCTCTATCCTGCTTTGGCGCATCCCATTTGAGTACTAGATCTCCTAGCTAAAAATCCTCCTCACTGCTTTTCTTGTCAAAGGCCTGCTTGATCTTCTGCTGACGATCATGCACTCTGTCCATCACCTGCTCTCTAGTCTCCTGGACTTCTACCAGCTGATGAATTCTTCTGATCATATCGTCAGGCTCTTCCTAGAAGTCTTGAAAAAACTTTGCCACCAGCAAGGCAAGTTGAGAAGGAAAAACTGCTTCAGTCCCATATACTAGTTGGAAAGGAGAGATGCTCAGGGACCTCTTTTTTGTCAGTCTATCAACCCATAGAGAAAACTTGAGCTTTGAATCCTACACTTTCTTGTTGTCCTTTAGCATTCTTTTTATGATCTTTATCAGGATTTTGTTAGAGGACTCAACTAACCCATTTCCTTGGGGATAGTAGGGGGTAGAGTGAATCAATGCAATTCCAAACTGATCACAAAACTTGATCAATGGTTCAGCCTTGAAGGAAGTGTCATTATCAATGATGATCCTGTTTGGGCAACCCAACCTTTCTATGATGTCTTCGAGAAAACCGATGATTACTTTGTGAGAAGCATTCCTTGTGGGGATAACTTCTATCCATTTGGTGAAGTATTCTGTTGCAGTCAAGATCCATCTGTGTTGACCGCTTGAAGGAGGATGAATCTCCCCAATAAAGTCTAGGCCCCATTGCTAAAAGGGCCCTGAAGCTACTATAGGATTCAATGAAGGAGACTTGAGTTGTTGTTTCCCAGAGAATTTCTGACATTTAACACAAGCCTTGATCTTATCACAGACATCAGTGAACAGGCTAGGCCAAAAGTACCTAGCCCTGAGAATTTTATAGGCTGTGGTTCTCCAAAAATGATGCCCCCCACATAGGCTTCCATGAAAATCAAACATAATCTTTTGGGCCTCCTGTGGATCTAAACATCTCAGAAGCACTCCTAGAGGGTCTTTCCAATACAAGATTTGATCGATAAGGCAATATCTAATTGCTTTGAGCTTCAAAGCTCTTGCCTTGATTTTCCCCATTCCATCAGGAGGTCGCAACTGTGGCAGAAAATATAAAATGTCTTTGTACTAGGTACATTCTGCCAATGGAGGACCACCCTAAGAACTTTTAACAACGAACTCAACTTGCTGATTTTATGAGCAAGTGTTGATGAAGTTAACCCCCAAATCTTTGCAATTAGATTCGGTCAACAACTTGGCTAAACCTTGGCCTTTGACTAGTTTGGTGGGTTTTATTTCTAGATCAAATTCAAGGATTTTGGCAATCCACTTGATCCTTCTCCCGTCTATGTCAGGCTGAATGAGAATGTTCTTCACAGAAGCCAAAGGGACATATGCAGTGATATTTGAATGCAGACCATAGACTCTAAAAGCCTTGAGAGCTTTCACCAAGGCATATGTCTGCTTCTCCATGATGTCGTATCTAACCTCTGCGTCTCTTAGTGCTTTGCTAAAAAAAGAAATAGGCTGCTCCAACCCTTCAACATTCTTTTGTAGTAAAACAACGACCACTGTATCGAATGAGGCAAAGGAAAAAATCAAAAAATCCTTGGAATAATTAGGATTGATTAGCACAGGTGCTTCAGATAGTGCCTTCTTGATTTGGTTGAAGGACTATTTGGACTCAACAGTCCATTTTACTTCGTTCCCCTTCCTGAGCATGGTTGTGATATGCTTCACCAATTCAACAAAATTTGAAACAAACCTTCTCAGAAAATTGATTTTGCCTAGGAAGGACTGAACTTCTTTATTGGATCTGGGAAGTGATAAGGCTTGAATAACTTCTACCTTGCTTGGATCAATCCTAACCCCCTCAGCTGATACAATGTGTCCCAACAATTTTCCTTCCTCCATGGCAAATAAAGACTTCTTGGGATTTAGGGAGAGACCAAACTTTCTACATTTCGAGAAGACCTTTCTCAGATGTTGACAATGTTCTTTATCAGATTTGGAGAAGACTGTTATGTCATCTTGATATATGACCACAAATTTATCTTTTTCTCCAGTGAAAGCGATGTCCATGGTTCGTTGGAAGGTTGCTCCTGCGTTCATTAATCCAAAGGGCATTTTGGCATAGATGAATGTGCCCCAAGGAGTGGTGAAGGTTGTCTTTTCTCTGTCTTCAGGCGGGACAAAGATCTAATTGTAGCTGGAAAATCCATCAATCATGGAGATCCTGGATGCGCGTGTCACCCTCTCCAGTATGTGTTCCATCTTTAGCAAAGGGTAATTGTCCTTCTTAGAACTTCTGTTCAGATTCCTAAAATCAACACAGAGTCTGATTTCTTCGCTCTTTTTCCTTACTGGAACCAAGTTGGCCACCCATTCAGAATATCTCAAAGGGACAATGATTTGGGCGTCCAACAGTTTCTTTACCTCCCTTTCCATAATAGTAAACAACATAGGATTTATTTGTCTTAACTTCTACCTAAATGGTTTGGCCTCCTCTTTCAATGGGATCTTATGCTCGATGACGACTGTGTCATATGTTCTGAGGTCTTCATAGGTCGAGGCAAACACATAAGCAAATCTCTTTAATATCTCAGTATACTCAGCTCTCTGGTCCCTTGACAAGCTGCTTGACAACTTGACAAACTTTGGATCATCCTCTGTACCAATATTGCACTCAACTATATCAACATCCTCAATTGGGCCAAAAAATTTACTCCCACATCGTTTCCATCGAACATTTTTTCTAAAGGAACTAGTCCTTTCAGAATATGAATGTTGGGCAACTGGACAATATTATGATCAACAATATTGTTCATAAAAAAATCGGCATGCGAACTTGTTTCAGAATCAGGGTCTTGATCAATGCGTAATGCAGAAAACTCATCTACAGTTTCCAGGAACCTCTTGATTTCAAGATCATCCTCAAACATTTTCCAATGCTTGATATTGTCAGGTACAGAGGGTCTATATCTTACCTCAACCTGATACTTGAGTTTAAGTGGAAAAGGGACTCTGAAATTACTCGCTGAAATAGCCAGAGAATCGACCACGACATTTTCTTCTCTTGGAATAAATGAAATGTTGAAAGCTAGGAAAAAACTGTCAATGAGGTCCCATACTTCATTTCTATAACTTATGAGTCGAGGGTGCTTGGCCTGATAAATATTTATGATTTGTTGGACAATCAACTCAACATCCCCAAACACTGATATCTCTTCAATCTCCATGTCTTTTGCAACTCTCAAACCCAAAACAAGGGCTTCATATTGTACCACATTGTTGGTAGTTTCAAATTCTAACCTGTATGAAAGAGATATAACTTCTTGAACATGTGAAACAAAAACCACCCCAACACCAACATCTTCTCTAGAAGAGGCTCCATCAAAGAACATTTTCCAAATAGAGGTAATCGAAGGAGAATTTTCACAGAGAGTAATGGAATTTCTGATCTCGAGAGGAGGTTCAGGGGCATCCCTGAGTTGCAATAAGCCCAATCCCAAATTAGTATCAAGGGAAAATATAGGATGATTGGTGGGGTCTGCTTCATCACTTACAATGTAGGCTAACCGAGCTTCTGTGTACAGTCTTCTATATCCCCCCCCCAAACACAAGAATGGTAGCATATGTGAGGTCCATCTGCAAGGTTCCCCCAAGTCTTTTTATCCAAGATCTCGACAAGAGCATGCGAAACTTGGGAGGAACATCAACCACCACGATATCCATGACCACACTTTTCATGGGCAACTGAAACAAGGTTACGACCAGATATTTGATGACCCCAAGGCACTGCGCTCTCCTTGAATCAAAATAATACAAATCATGATAGGTCTTTGTAATTTCTAATCCAATCTCTTCCATGACAACTTTGGGCATGAGATTATGAGATGCCCCTGAGTCCATCAGACAGTTATGCAACACCTTTTCATGTATGTTCACTGATGTATAGAAGGGAGGGGATGAATCATCTCTATCTTCTACAATAGTACCTAAGATGACTGCTGGATTTTCATCTTGGAGGTTTATTGAGTCTGTGGGATGACAAGATGGCTCAAACTGCAACAACTTAGAGAGGGATATTTTAAAATCTTCATGCTTAACAAGCTCAGAAAGGGGTATAGGGATCATGATTTTTTGAATTTCCTGCTCAAAGTTAAAAGAGGAGGGGGCTTCAAAATTTCTCTCACCTCTGGGACAAAGCCTTTGGATATTGGTTAGGAGTTTTGAGCTTTATTTTCTTTGCTGCTATTTGCTGCCTCTTTAGTAGGCTTCTTTGCTTTGGAAGGCTGATCAAGGATGTCAGACTTCCCTTCTTTCTTCTTAGACTCGAGTTTATATTTTATGGGATTACTGTTGGTCTTTCCACCTTTACTTAGCTCATTTATTTGGCTGTCGATGAGGGACTCCTCGTATGCATATTGGGTTAAATGAGAAAATGGGGAGGTGTCTCCAAGACAATGGATTTCAGGATCTCGCTCTTCTTCTTCTTTGTCCTCATCAGTAACGAGGTTATTTTTGAGAGGAGTTTGGATTTTCTGATCATCCCTATCTCTTTTTCTAGGTTCTCTTGGAAGTATCCGAGGGGTATTGTTCGCTCTTCTCAAGTTGCCTCTGTTGTCAACATTTTGGGCAACTTTATAACTTTGCTTCCCCTCAAATTTTATCTTCTCCATCTCCGTAGAAAGAGATTTCACCAGCTTGGTTAATTCATCCACTTAAGGGTGAGATGCAAAAAAATTGGAGGTTGAGGCTTCAGATCATCCCCTTCCTGTGTCCATGTCGGCTTTATTCCCAAGTCTGTCAACTACCAATACATTGGATTCTACTTCCAAGCCTGAATCTTGCATATAATATAAGGAAGTACCTCTTCTCTCTCTTAACATGAGGTAGAAATCAAGGTCAAAAGCACCGACATAAGTAATTTTGGCAGAGGCTTCTGTAGGATTTATCTCAGCAGGGATCTTATTGTACATTTTATTGAACCTTTTGGAGAAGTCAGAGACACACTCTCCCTCTTTTCTCTTTAAGGACCCGAATTCTATGATGTAATACATAAAGTCCTTTTAACCCCTCCATTGTCTTAAGAAAATATCGTCTAAAGCCTCAATCCCCGCAATGGATCTAGGGGTCAAATTCCTAAACCACTTCCTAACGTCACCATTAAGGCTCTGGACAAAGACTCTCATCCACACATCCTCGTTTTCATATTCAGATTGTCTGCATAACTGTAGAAGGAAACAAGGTGTTCTTCAATAGTTATGTGTTTTTCTCTAGTGAACTTGGGCATGTATTTTAGGTAATATCCAGTAGGGAGAGCATTCATTGGTTGAGGTAGGACTAGAGGGGCATATCTAGCAGCCACTATGGCATCTGTTCTATTTCTAGGGGGATTAAATCCCGCCATAGGGATGAGAGGTGGAGGAGAACTGCGAGGGGATGGAGTTCGAACAAGGGAGTATGGAAATGAGCCTCTGGGAGGAAAAGGAAAAAAAAAGATTTGGAGAAAAGGCTATAGGGCTAGAGGGGACAAAGGTTTCCCTTTCTTCAAAATCAATAACACTAACATGAGGTGGAGTGGTAAATCCTGGAGTGGGAAAATCCTCTGAGGTCCCAGGTTTAAACCACTGTACAAATTCAGGGGAGAGAGGAGTGACAAGGCTTTCTCCCTCCAATCTCATATTAGGAGGGGAAAACTCAATAGGAACACTCCCAAACTTTAAACTTCAGGAAAATCCAACATATGCTATAATAGGAAGATGAGAAGTAGATATCGGAGTTTCTATACGTGGACAATGAAACTTATCAGAAATACCTGGTTCAATAGTAGAAGTACCTTCTTAAAGGGCCTTTCCCTTTCTGATAATTTTATCTAGGTCAGCTTCAGGTGTCGCTAAAGGTGTTCATGGAGTAGAACTTGTGTGTCTACCTCTAGAAGCCATAACTGAAATAGTGGAGTCGCCAGTGGGTTCGCATCAATGGAGTCACCGGGTGCACAGTTGCAATCTTTAATGTACTAAGTTCTGATGCACCTTCAGAACCAATAAGCTTTGTCGTTCAATCCTAGGGAAAATATTCAAATTGTCCCCAACAACGGTGCCAGAAATGTTAGCACCAGAAGTCACCTCTGGATTGCGACAGAGGTAAACCTAGTACCCATCAGTTTGTATTTCACAATGAATAAATTTAAAAGGGGGTCTAATGGACACAGACTCAGGATTATATTGCTCTAACTCATAAAAATAGGTTGGTATGCACCAACAGGTGAGGTCTTGATCTGACTTCAACCAATAAGTCATAAAAAGGGTGAGTAGGGGGAATAACTTGAGGAAAGTGAGGGGGTTTGCTATGAACATCTGGTCTTCCAGCAACCCGAAGAGGAAAAATTTAAACATAAGATATTCTTGAATTCAAACATCAAAGAAACTGAAAGGAATTATAACAACACAATAATCAAACATTCATCATAATATAGTCATAATAATTCATGTGAATCAATCAATCATGAACTCTTTCAGTATTGGAAGGAAATAAGAGGGAACAAGAAAGTTGACTGTCATCAAACAAGAAATCTCAGATTACAATGCATAACCAAAGAACTAGAAGCTTCATTTAAAACTTTACAATACGAGAGCTTATCTCTACCATCGACCATAATAAAATATCAAAACTGAGTATTTATACTCAGAACAACCTACCACCACCAGGAGTGTGACCCGATTACTACACTCAAAGCTTTGTGTATGCACCTTCTTCTGTCAGTCTGCACTTGCATTCTTCTATCATTTGCGATCTCATACCAGTATGGGCTTTGCAAGAGGATCCATTGATAGGGGAACTTTCGGCTGACAGTCTGCCTACACAACTGTCTTTCCATGCTTTTAATTTATGGGGTGAGATGAGGTTTCAACAACCTCCCCCATTTCCATGAACTACTTTCATTGGGATCGAGATGGAGCCTGACACCCATGAATGCTCCAGGAAACGTTCACGACTCCTCCAAGCTGAACCCAACGCCTCAAAACCACACAGATATTTTGATGAGACCAAGACGAGCACTTTCGACCCTTGGTTTATCTCCTCTCCATCGCTCCACATGACCTTGAGCCATGAACTCATGCATATCCCATATTAAATTTTAGGATCTCGCATTTAAGGAGTCTTCACTTCCCTTGATTTTCAAATATCCCGATGTTCAATCCCGCGAAATGACCCATCTAGATCGACGATCGAACTTTAACTGAACTTGATGGCCACAAACATTCCCTCGAACAATCTCAGCCGCCCGTTGCTTGACATGCACTTTCCTTTTCTTTATGGCCCTGCTTCCATATCGCCACGGGCTGTGATCATGGGCCCAAATCCCAAGCACGTCACAATTTCACGTTTCACGAACTCACGTTGTGCTCCCTGCCCAAACCTTCGAGTCACGAAATCTTGATCTCTTGGATTAGGTGCCACACATCCCCTTTGATTGGACGACCCAGATGAATATCGACATTTTGGGACCTCGACTATCGACATTTCTCACTTGAGATTTTTTGAAACGACTTTCTCCATGCTGATCCTGCGCCGCATGTCCTTCTGTAACGGACGACCCAGATCATTTTGCGACCTTGCGTTTTGCGAGTCCTCATGACTCTGCGCTTTGGCTGCTCCATTCTGCAAGTCAGCAAAATGCTAATCTTGCGCCATGTGTCCTTCCCAGGATCAACGGCCAGGACGGGCCTTGCAATTTCAGAACTCTGTCTGACGCTATACTTCATGTAACTCTATGATCCCAATCACCCAATGGTCCTCTGTTGGCCCTTGGTTATGGAAGGAAGCGAAGAACAAGGAAGGAAAGGTAAAAAGAGAGCTTCACAGGAGACACAGTAACTATCACTGAGTCGAAGTGAGCAAAAGAGCAGGAAAGATGGAGCAAAGTGTGGAAAAGCAAGCCGTTGGAAGAGAAGATTAGGGATGATAGATGAGCAAGGAAGAAGGATCATGGACAACTCATCAAGTAGAGAAAGCCATCATTGGATTCTTTGGAGCACCACGCGATGAAGAAGGAAAGACAGGCTGGAGGAGCCTAGAAAAAGCGGGTCAAGTTGACCTAGGGTTTTAGACACTTAGGGTTTTGGCACCTAGGTTTCGACCTAAGGCTATCGGTGAGGGATTGTAATGTATAAATAAAGGTCAAGAGGACCTGGGTTGGGTTGGTCATTGAGTATTGGTATGATATTGTTGTTATAGCTCTGTTGTGGAGAGAGAGGATTGTATTGTGAGATCTTCAGCTGTGTGCGAAGGTCTGCCCCTGTGCCAACAAATGGTCCCATTGCTGGGACATGAATTTGTGTAATGGAATGTCAAGGTGGTTCCCATCGAAGACAGAGATTCAGAAGTGGATAGAGGATCAAGAGAGGGACTTCTTTGAAGCCCAAAACAAGAAACCTAAGCTAAGTACTGAAGGTTGGCTACATAGACACATCTTTACCGATATTCATGAGATCTTCTTTGGAGGAATCCATCAAGAGCTATACGAGTGGTTAGTTAAGTTAGCCGATACCCAGTTCAAGATCAGATCTAGACCTCCTGTGATCTGGATGTTGGAGTTGATTAAGAAGGTTAAGAGAGTCGACAACGCTGTATCAAGGGCTGTAGATCACTGGTGCGATAGTACCATTGGAGGGTATATCACAGAATTTGTTGTTGATAGAACACAATCATATAGCCAGGCCGAGAGATACTTCTTCAAAGGACCCAAAGGAATTTTTTTACAATTTTTGAAGCTAAGAATCAAGATCTTGTTGCATGAAAAGAACGTCTTGAAGATACAGTAGACTGGTTGGAACCGAAAAGGCTAATGTTCAAGAATTCGGACAACGACAACGTCATAGAAGCTGGACATATGCGCAGTGGGAAAGTATTTCGAGGGGTTCACCTTGAGAACCTGTTCAAGCAAAACTACGGAGACGAGGGTTTCTATGGTGGAGAAGAGGCAGATTTGACAGACAAAGAACATTCTGAACCCACCAAAGCAGAGGAAGAGGAAGTTAAAGAACTTTGCCAGAACGAGCCATAAACATCAGGAACTGTGTAGACCACTGAAGTAAGTAATATCAATCCTTCTAGTATTTCAGAAACACTAAGTAATCAAAATATTCTGAATCACCAGAGTCCGCAGACTACTATTACTAGTAGTTCAACATCTACTCAGACAGGAAACCTAGGAAGCTCTATGGAAGACGAGATGAGGCTCCCTATATTTAAAGGAGATTGATGTAAAGATCTTGATCAACAATGGTTCCTGTGCGAGGCCATATAGAACATTAAAAACATTACCGATGAAGCTGTTAAAAGAAACCAGTTTAGCACTACGTTGAGGGATCGCGCGCTGAGCTAGTACATGAAGCTTGTCCAAGGACTTGTGCAGCCTAAGCCACTAAATGAGATCAAGAACGTGTTGGTTGCAGAGTTTAAAAATCCTAAGTCGGAGACATAGTGTATTACTGAGCTGAAGGAGATCAAACAAAAGGTAGTCGAACCTGTTTGGGAGTTCGATAAGAGATTCAAGACCCTAACTGGCTAATTGACTTTTAAGATCCCAGATGAGCAGAACAAAAAATGGTTCATCGCTGCTCTTTTACCACACATCAAAGTTCCCCTGATGTAGAAGAAGATTGCATCGCAGGCAGAAGCTTTGGAGATCACCATGAAGCTTGAATCAACACCTATGGGAGAATCTAGCTCAGGCATGAGCCAGATCTTGAGCGAGTTGACTAGTTTGTCTCTGCAGGTTGAGGATATGAAGAAGGACAAGGGGAAGGAAAAAATATAAGATATCTGGTGTGTAAGATGTAATCTGAAGGTCATGATAAAGAACAATGTCCCCTGTTTCATGAATATTTGTCCTCAGGAGCGCTGAGCCCCTTGAAGCAAGTTAACTTGCCCTGGTGCAAAGTATGTAGAAACCGATATCGCCCTGGTGTGTGCTATTATATGCAGAAGTATGTTCAGACACCCACAAACTTGTACTGCACATTCTATAAGTCCGTAGGGCACGATGATAGATATTGTAGGGATTTTGACCTGATGCATGAAAGATCAAGAGACATATACAAGATCCAAGGTGAAGTACACCAAGAAGGAAATAATGTACAGTATAATTCTCCAGGAAGAGGAAGTTTCAATCCTCGTGGTGGATACAAAGGAGGAGGAGGAGGTATGGGTAGAGGCCCATGACAAAAAAACTGTTACAACTGTGCGCAACCAAGATATTTAGTGAGGGACTGCCAGAACCCTTGCACAACCTGCAATTATTGCAATTCCTTCGAGCATGTCATCGAGGACTGCCCTTTGCTGCTAGATAAGCTTCAACAAAGACAAGGACCTCAGCAAAACCCACAAGTGCAACTGATATATGCCGAACCTCGTAGAGCAGATCCTAGAGTCGCTATTATCACTCGAGGAGGCGCTGCTACAGGAGAAGACAGAGCAGCCCAAGGAAGGACTGCAGATGACCACAGAGTCAAGAAAGCTATAGAGAAGACCCCAACATTCAATGCTAAGAAAGAAAGACAGATATTTGAGGAGGCAAGAAAAGAGTTCAAAGGAGATCAAGGGTCTTCATCAAAGAAACAACCAGAAATAAAAAAAATATGGCATGCCTCAGGCGTTTGATCAGTCTGCATCGCCAACAGAAGGAAAAGAGGTAAGCAAACTCATGGAATTTTTGTGCACTTGTGTTAAGTTGATTCAAGATAAAAGTGCTATACAAGAATTACAAGATTTAATCAAGCAGTATGAGCTAGGAAAGATAGACTCCTTACTAAATAGGGAAGTGCACCAAATTGGGAAAAGGAGAAGGACAAATAAAGAATTACACCTGAATGCTCAAATAGGAGAATATGATATAGACTATGTGGTCCTCAACTTAGGGTCAGAGGTCAATGTCACGACGAAGAAAACCTAGGCACTGATGGGAAATCCGAAGTTGATCTATTCCCCTATCAGGCTTAGAATGGCTAATCAGCAAGCTGTCAGCCCATTTGGATGATTGGAGCATGTCCCTGTGGACATCGATGGAGTTAGAACCTTTGCAGATTTTGAAGTAATTGAAATTGTTGATGAGAACTGCCCTTATCCTGCATTATTAGGAATTGATTGGGCCTTCAAAAATTCTACTATTGTTGATCTAAAGAAGAGGCATATTACCTTTGAAAGAGATGGCCTTAGGGTCATTGCACCTTTAGATCCAGACGAGGGTCGACGATACACAGATCCTATAAGAGAAGAAGACCATGCGTACGAACTGGAAAACATCTACAAACTAACAACCAAACATTAGGATTATATCAATCCTACAGCTGATAGGAATCTGAGCTGGCGAAGTGACAACACATGTTCATTAGACTCAGAAGAAGCACTGGAGAACTGGTAGAACCAGATGTATGAAGTATCTACCAGAAGATGTGCTAGACTAACTAGAGAGGTTCACTGGATCAACACAACAGTGAGTAACTTGCTCACATTTGATGGGTTGAACCCTTTAGAAGACTTCTTATCAGAGTTTGAGACAAGTATACCAACACAACAGAGGTTGTTGGCAATGGATGAGGCCATGAAAGCCACACCAACAAGATGGTGGGGGACGCACAAAGGAACATCACAAACCAGACACAATGTCGAACTTTGATGACAATGCGGTTCTCAGCACAAGTAGGAAGCTATGAAGTGAGGTACACAGGTCGAAGTTGCCCAAAGGACCATGTGTGAATTTGCGAAGAGGCCTGGAGTGACATTCCTCGAGAACAATGGGTGTACAGATTCATTAACATGCTGGACATGATCCCTATCAACTGGTACCTTCCAGTGGAGTTGAGCCTCGTCACTTCAGATTGGGAAGGTGTGATTCAAAATTTTGTAACTACCTTTTTGTTTGAAAGTGAATTTCCTTCAGTATACCAAGCATTATAGATTGTGAGACAAAAAGTATCTAAGGAGGCATCTGGCCTCCCTTTGGAGCAAGAAGAGGATGAATGGACCGTGCCATTCCAGAAATTGCAAGGATGTTACAATATTAATGCCGATGAAGATGATGATCCGAGGAAGGTAAACATCGTTGAGATAGAAGGCCACAAAAATGTGGAAGGACTAGGAGTTGAGCTGCCATTTATAGGACAACCGATCAAAATAAAGAAATTCAATATTGGGATAGAGGAGACACCGAAGCTTGCCAATGTCGGAGATTATTGGGATGCTGCTACCATTGACAAGATTATAGAGTTATTGCACGAATATCAAGACTTTTTCCCGACCAAGTTCACTGATATGAAGGGAATCAAAGGGCCTATGGAGACATAGCGACCATTGATCTTCACAGAAGCTCATGAAGGCATCACAGGAGGACATTACGTAGGGAAAGTAACTGCACAGAAGATTCTGCGAGTTGGCCTTTGGTGGCCTACATTACACAGAGATGCTAAAGAGTATGCCAGAGCATGTGATGTATGCCAGAGAATTGGAAAACCATCATGAAGAGATGAAATTCCATTAGCACAGCAGATGACCCTACAAGCATTTGAAAAGTGGGCCATTGACTTTGTGGGACCCATAAACCCACCAGGAAAGCGCACATGAGCAAGGTACATTATTACTGTGACATAATACTTAACCAGATGGGCCGAAGCCAGAACAGTCAAGGACTGTAGTGCAACTACAACTGGCCATTTTATATT
This sequence comes from Picea glauca, assembly GCA_000966675.3. Taxonomy (NCBI): domain Eukaryota; kingdom Viridiplantae; phylum Streptophyta; class Pinopsida; order Pinales; family Pinaceae; genus Picea; species Picea glauca. The sequence continues at coordinate 13,553 of JZKD02S1640215.1, read as the reverse complement.
TGATGACATAATAACCAGGTTTGAATGCCCTAAGATCCTTATAAGTGATCAAGGTACACACTTCATCAATAAGACAGTTGAAGCCCTGAATGAAGAATTTGCAGTCCACCATTAGAAGAGTACACCTAACCATCCACAAGCAAATAGAACAGTTGAAGCATTCAACAAGATCTTGGAGATAACATTGACAAAGATTTGTAGCGTGAAGAAGGATGACTGGGGTTTAAGAGTACCAACAATACTTTGGTCTTATAGAACCACTTGCAAGAAATTAACAATGCAGACCCCCTTCAAGTTGGTTTATGGTCTTGAAGTTGTTGTCCCGATGGAGTACTTAGTACCAAGCCTAAGAATTGTTGCATTTACATACATGGATGATACTGACTCTGTTCGCGAGAGGCTTGCACAGTTGGTTGAACTGGAAGAAGATAGATTCATTGCAAGATTCCATCAACAAGTTCCGAAGGAATGAGAAAAGGCCTATCATGACAGGCACATCAAGAAGAAGACATTCAAGCAAGGTGATTTAGTACTGGTGTATGACAGTAAGTTTATCAAACACCCTGAGAAGTTCAGAACGCATTGGCTTAGACCATATGAGATTGCCTATGTTACAGAAGGAGGAGTTGCGCAACTGAAGACATTGAAGGGAGACTGGAAGGAAGGATTGGTGAATGGGAGTTGGTTGAAGTTGTACTATGATAACCAACTGCCTCACAACTCTCAGTAAAATCATGAGGAAAAGGGTCCAGGTACCAGGTGCAGCTGAAACTAGGTACCAGACACAGAAAAGACAGTCTGCACAAGGATGGAAAGGAGGCATAAAGCAGAAAGCAAGGGCTGCACTGCGTAATCCAAAGTTGAAGTTAAACAAGAGGATCAGATCT